>OY992533.1:102133489-102433737 GCA_963921185.1 Dasysyrphus tricinctus | reverse complement strand
TCTTATAGACATTCTGCTTCAGTTTTCTCAGCCGAAGCTTTTGGCTTTTTTAAATGTTATTGAAATTTCTGATTCGGATGAAAAAAACAATAATCTGCACTGATAATGTGCGTGAAATAGATAAGCGCAGCCATTTTTGATTTTCAAGAAAGAAAAGGTTGTGTTGTAATGTGCTCAACTTGTACTGCTATGTGCCGTAATTTAAAATTTATTTGCTTAGGGTATGGTTTTTAGAGAGTACCTAACCTTTTTTCTAGCGTGAAGTTAGCACCACAATTTTGAATTTTCTTTAAAAAAAAAAAGAAAGTTGTGCTGCATTGTGCTCAACTTGTGCTGTATTGCGCAGAAAATATTTTAAATAAATCGAATTTTGAAATTTTGACATTTTATCTGGCTAAGATATCAAAGATTCGCATAATTGCAACTTTTAAAGTCAAAAATATAATTTTCAAAGGGCATGTAGCGTGTAGTTAGCAGGAGGATTCTATGGTCACGTACGGACAAATTCAACTACTTTTATGTTATCATTTAACGACTAGTTTTTGATACGTTACTTCGACATGTCATATATTAATTTTATTAAACAGGTTCTAAATGAGTCTTTTATTAAATGCAAACATTCTGAAGGTATTCCTTTAAATGTCTAAGAAAAAAAAAATAAGAAGAGCTGTCACGTACGGACGGGCCGATTCTACCAATGTTCAATGTTGCTGTCATAATGTTCAAGTTTCAGCGAAACTACACCCAACCAAAAACATGTGTAAAATTAGCCTAGATCAGGTGCTATCGTTGCCTAGGCCTAAGGCCGTTTTGACCATGGTTAGTTCTCGGCTATCGTTGCCTAGATTGCTTAGGTAAAACTAAAATCGTAGATTGAGCACACTGAAAGTGTATTTTAGCTTATTTTAGGTGCTAATTTACCTTAAATCCTTAGGTAAAATTATCGTAAACGATCTCGGTTTTACCTAAACGAATACCTGAATTAGCTTAGTTCCTAAGTAAAATTGCTTTATTTTTTTGCCTATGCTAAGGCATTTTAGCCTAGTGCCTAGGTAGATCTTACCTAGTATTTTAGCTTAGGCACGTGCTAACTTACCTTAAAACCTAAGGTGGTTTTACCTAAAATTGCGCCTGAATTAGCTTATTTCCTTGGTCAATTTGCCTTATTTTTTTAACCTATTCTAAGGCATTTCAACCTAGTTCCTAGGTTGATTTTGCCTAGTATTTTAGCTAAGGCAGGTGCTAAGTTACCTTAGAATCTTAGGCCGTTTTACCTTATTTTGCGCCTGAATTAACCTATTTCCTAGGTAAATTTGCCTTATTTGTTTTACCTATTCTAGGGCATTTCAACCTAGTTCCTAGGTAGATTTTGCCTAGTATTTTAGCTTAGGCAGGTGCTAAATTACCTTAAAATCTAAGGTGATTTTACCTTAGCTTGCGCCTGAATTAGCCTATTTCCTAGGTCAATTTGCCTTATTTTTTTTACCTATTCTAGGGCATTTCAACCTAGTTCCTAGGTAGATTTTGCCTAGTATTTTAGCTTAGGCAGGTGCTAAATTACCTTAAAATCTAAGGTAGTTTTACCTTAGTTTGCGCCTGAATTAGCCTATTTCCTAGGTCAATTTACCTTATTTTTTTTACCTATTCTAGGGCATTTCAACCTAGTTCCTAGGTAGATTTTGCCTAGTATTTTAGCTTAGGCAGGTGCTAAATTACCTTAAAATCTAAGGTAGTTTTACCTTAGTTTGCGCCTGAATTAGCCTATTTCCTAGGTCAATTTACCTTATTTTTTTTACCTATTCTAGGGCATTTCAACCTAGTTTCTAGGTAGATTTTGCCTAGTATCTTAGCCTAGGCAGGTGCTAAATTACCTTAAAATCTAAGGTGATTTTACCTTAGTTTGCGCCTGAATTAGCCTATTTCCTAGGTCAATTTGCCTTATTTTTTTTACCTATTCTAGGGCATTACAACCTAGTTCCTAGGTAGATTTTGCCTAGTATTTTAGCCTAGGCAGGTGCTAAATTACCTTAAAATCTAAGGTAGTTTTACCTTAGTTTACGCCTGAATTAGCCTATTTCCTAGGTCAATTTGCCTTATTTTTTTTTACCTATTCTAGGGCATTTCAACCTAGTTCCTAGGTAGATTTAGCCTAGTATTTTAGCCTAGGCAGGTGCTAAATTACCTTAAAATCTGAGGTAGTTTTACCTCAGTTTGCGCCTGAATTAGCCTATTTCCTAGGCCAATTTGCCTTAGTCTTTTTACCTATACTAGGTTATTTTAACCTAATTCCTTGGTTGATTTTACCAAGTATTTTTGCTTAGGCAGGTGCTAAATTACCTTAAAATCTAAGGTAGTTTCACCTAAGTTTCCGCCTAAATTAGCCTATTTCCTAGGTCGATTTGCCTTATTTTTCGTACCTAAACTAGGGCATTTCAACCTGGTTCGTAGGTCGATTTAGTCTAATATTTTAGCTTAGGCACGTGCTGAATTACCTTAAGGTCTAAGGTAAAACGATCATCAGTTTGGCTGAAAGAAAATTCCTTGAAAGAAAAAAGATTAATTTGTATTTTTATATATGTGATTTGACATATTTTTATTGAGTATCTTTAGGTATTTTCTTAAACATGAACGATAAAATCTTATTCTATTTATTGTGTTTACAGATTTTTACATATTTTACACAACTTTCAGTTTTACATTATGTAAGTTCTTAATAATTAATTGTTTATAAATACAAAATCATGCATTTTATTTGCTTATAAACTACGTTTTTACAACTCTGTCGACAATCTGCTATTAACAGACATTAATAAATTGGTGATAATAATTAGATTTGTTATTAACCAAACCTGTAATAGAACAAAAGTGTTTTAAATAACAATTTGATTTTTCCTTTAAAGGTAAAATTAAGCATTTCACTATAAAAGAAACGTGAATATTGGTGATATTTTTCAAAATGTTTATTCTAAAACATAATTAATCATTTTGAAAAGTTTCTTTTGGCATTTGGAGATAATTTGATTTCGTATTTAATTAAATAAAAAAGAATTTGAACAGAGAACAATTCAATATAATTATTGCATTTTTAAAAAACTTCATGCAAAAATCGAGATCACATTTGCGACATGATAAATTAAAACAAAATATATGTAAAGTTTCTTTAAAGCATTGTTTGACTAGACTTTTAAACTTCAAGTGAAAGTTCTTCTTAAGCCAACAAAAAATTAAAAATGTGAAAGTAAAAGTATGAATCTGGCAGGAATATAGCTGTCATACTATGGGAACTGTCAGATGTAAAACGACAGTTAATTTTTATGTTTCTCTTAAAAACAAAAATCTCGCAATTAAACATAAACTCTTTCTTAAGCAAATGAGAAAAAGCACAAATAAAAACTCATGCTCTTTAACGTGAGAGATCTCATAAAATGAAGATTTTGAATAAAAGAGAAAGATATTGGAAAAGAGCTTGCGATAAAGACTATCTTTTCATAAAATATGGTCAAAAACACCCAAAATTAAAATGTTACTAAAAACCAGGAGGAATACCAAAAAGAACCTACCGATTACCTCAACAATATGGAGAAGGTAAGGAAGAACAAAACAGTTTTCAGCATATTTTCCTTCTTCTCTTCTAACAATTAGAAAATACGTGCATTAGGTAAAATCGAAAGATAGGAAATCAACAAAATAAAAATTAGTGTTAAAAGAAAGGCCATGAAGCCTGATGTAAACAGGCAAAGCAAATTTAGACTTAATTTTAAATAATGTCGAAATTAATTCTTAAATAATAACAAAACTTGAAATCATTACTATTACAAGTGAAAGATCCCACAAAAAAATGGCAGTGAATTAATAAGAGAGTGATATTGGGAAAGAGCTTGCAAAGAAGGCTACCTTTTCATAAAATATGGTCACAACCACCCAAAATTCAACTGTTACCAAAACACAGGAGGAATCTCAAAAAGAACCTACAAAACACTTCAACAATATGGATTACAGTAAATGCAAAAAAAGGAGTTAAAAGGAGGAAAAATCATTCAGTGGGAGCTGTCAGATGTAAAATGGCATTTTGATATTTAATAGTTATTATAATAAGAAAAATGTTGCCATGAAATTTTTAACTACTTAACAAATCCCACAAAATAAACATTGTGAATAAAAGAGAGAGTGATAATGGAAAAGAGCTTGCGAAGAAGCCTATACCTTTTCATAAAACATGGTCACAAACACCAACAATGGAACTGTCACCAAAAAACAGAAGGGATCTCAAAAAGAACCTACAGAACACCTCAATAATATGGAGGATGAAAAGAAGAGCAAAACAATGCAAAGTATTTACCTTTTTCTTTTGTAACGATTAAAAATATACGCACCTACCTCAGCCAAAATCAAAACGTCTACTGAATGAAAAAAAGTTAAAAGAAAGAAAAAATCATTCTGTGGGAGCTGTCAGTTGTAAAAAAGCATTTTGATACTTAAATGTTATTATAATAATAAAAATGTCACCATTAATTCCCACAAAATTAACTTTGTGAATTAAATTGACTACTTTTTCATGCAATATGGTCACAACCACCCAAAATTGAACTGTCACCAAAAGACAAGAGGGATATCAAAAAGAATCTACAGAACACCTCAACAATATCGAGAAAGAAAAGAACAACAAAATAGTTCAGTTTATATTCCTTCTTTTCTTTCACCCACTTTAAAAAAATTACCTCAGCCAAAATCAAACGGCAGTGAATAAAAAAAGAGTAAGTAAAAAGAAAAAAATCATCTTGTGGGAGCTGTTTGAGGTAAAATGGCATTTTGATATTTAAGTGTTATTATAATAACAAAATTGCTACTATTAATTATTCTTTAACCACTAAACAAATCCCACAAAATGAGCATTGTGAAAAAATTAGAAAATGATATTGGAAAAGAGCTTGCGAGAAGACTACCTTTCTATAAAAATATGATCACAAAACAGCCAAAACTGAAGTGTCACCAACAAATCTATAAGGAATGTCAGCAACAGCTGAATGAAAATATGATTTTGCAGCTAAATATAACCTATATCTGGTTTAATGGATACGAAGCTATCTTAGGTCATCTAGTAAATCTAGAACGCAACCAATTAATGAAAATAAATTTAAGTGTTGATAGAAGATCATTCTGTGGTTGAAAGATATAAATCCAAGGACACGTAAAACTTATTAAAACTGAATTTTTAACCCACTACAATAAATGTAATGGACTGAAGTTTAAAATGTTTGTTTTTGATGATGTTGGCTACACTCCATGTAAAAGATAGGCTATGTCTATGTTATTTAAAAACATTATCTCATCAAAAAGTGGTGAATTAATATCTTAAAAAAAATCAGTGTAAAAAGAAAGAAAATCATTCTGTGGAAATTGTCAGATGCAAAACGGCAAAGCGACTTTATGTATATGTAGTTTGTTTAATCAAGTTTTATTCTAATATCAAAACTGTCATCACTAATTCTAAAATAATGTAACAAAAAAATATTAAATTATATACATAATTACACGAGACATTTCCCACAAAATGAAGATTTTGAATAAACGAGAGAGGGAAATTTGAAAAGAGCTTGCGAAAGAAAACTACATTTTCATAACATAACATAACATTTCAAACAAAAAAATGTACAGTATTTAGCTTCATATCTTGTAACGATTACATATGTAGTGAATTAATTAAATAAAAATTAGTGTTAAAAGAAAGAAAATCATAACTTAACTTAAACTTGAACAAAAAAAAAGTCACAGTATTACACATGACAGATCCCAGAAATAGTGATATTGGTATCTTTATTGAGTAAAATACAAGGCATGTCTTGTCTATCCCAATAAAATTTCTGGCGCCAAAAATTTTGTTTGGATATTACTGCCAACAATTGTTCGATTGGAAAAATAATTGCTATTGCTTTGTAATGTGAAAATACAAAAGCGATAAGCAAATACAAAATGAAGACGAAATGATGATCAATATTGAAGAGACAGCAAGAAAGAGGAGGAAAAGCAAGACTAACCTACGTATTTTTCAACATACCAAATTAATTTGTTTAGTTTATCAAAATCAATGATAAACAAATACAAAGTGAAATGATGATCAAAATTATTGAATAATAAACAAAAAAAAAAAAAACAGGAGGGAAGGCAAGACTAACGTACGTATTGGTCGACAGACAAAATAAATCTATTTGGTATATCAACCCGATTAAAAATAACCCTGACTTGGATTAAAAAACCATGATATTATAGAGAAGAAAAAAAGAACAGTGCACGTATTTCCCTCTTCTCTCGTGAAGATTACCAAAATACGTACCTTTATCAAACAAATAGGCGGCGTATTAATAAAATCAAAATCAGTGATTGAAAAAGAATCAAACGGTGAGAAGTGATGACAAAAATTAAGGATAAATATATACTTTGTTCTTAATTTCAAAGAAAAATCAACTTTTTTCTAAAAACCATTGAATCCTTTTGTAAAAACACAAAACAGCGATGATCCCATTTGCGAAATATTGAATTCAAAAGAAAAATACATTCTTTTAAGTTCTGTTCGATTGGTTTGTCCATCTTAAAGAGTAAGTGAAGTCAACAAGGAATTTAAAAGTAATTGTAGGTATTTATGGTGCTCTGCAAAATAATAGGTAGGCCGTACAAAATAATCGCTGAAAAGATAATTTTTTTGCAAGACATTGCCTCAAACCATTGTATATAAACTCTATAGTATTCTCATGAAGCCCAAAAGCTCGTGGACATCTAGTGTCCAAATGTAATCCTAATTTTTACTAAGAGATCTCGGTTAGGCGATCGCAGCCAACCTATCGACCAAATGTCAACCTACAAAATCGTGTTGCATGAGAATACTATAGAGTGTATATACAATGCTCAAACACCAAAAAATACGAAAAAGAAGAATCCACAAACCACTAGCCGACATATTTAATGAATTCGTTTGGTATATCAACCCATATAAAATAGCCAAGACTTGTATTATAGTACCTCGACAATATGGAGAAGGAAAAAAAGAAAGAAAAAGCTGGCACAGTGTTTACTTCTTCTCTTGTGTAGATTACAAAAATAGTAATATCAATCAAGATATTACTAGGAAGCGAATTAATAAAATCAAAATAAACATTTAAAGAAAGAAAAAGGATCCATTCAAATTGGCAAGATATAATAAAAATAGGACAGCAGGATCTCATTTGGCCAGAAACAAATGACAGAATAGTTGTTATACATATAAATTTTTTGAATAACTTGTTGAGGTAAAAGATAATTATTATGCGTATTTGTTAAATCAAATCTAGTAAAAGTCAATTTTATTTTTGGGAAAAATACAACTCATACAAAATTGTTAATCTTTAGACCATTTGACCAGGAGTGAATTTCCCTTCCATGAATGCTCCAGCAGGAAAAAAAAATGATCGAGAAGTCATACCTACTGAAATGTGCCAAATGTTAGAGGATTAAATGCAAAAAGATATAAAGATATAAACGCAAAGATATTTTTAAGGAACTGCAAGTGCAATATTGAATTAAATCATTTTTTTTAATTTTTCCTTAGCAGAAAATCATAAGATGAATAGGGGTTTTTTCGAAATTACGTTGAAACCCAATATCTCGTTTTTGAAATATTGAATTTGCAAAAGAAATTAATTTTTATGTATAGATATAAATACTATATCTTTTTGGGAGAATTATGAATTAAAAATATTCAAACTCACTTTCAAAACAGTGGTTTTTAAATCAAATCAAATTTCTAAAACTACAAAAAAAAAGCAAGACCTCATTATAAAAATCGCATTTTAAAATAAAAATCAAATTATCTCCAAAAAGCCATTTTTATGAAACCGATTCTAGGAATGTTAACATTTCTTAAGTAATAATTGAATTTAAGTCACTCAAAAAGGTTTCGACTGAAGGGATATTTGGACCATCTTGGATATTAAATAAAAATTTTTCAATAAAGACCCATACCGAAAAACACTGCGGAGGGTATTGTATATTTAATACATATGCAAGTTTCAAATAAAAATCAATACAGTCTAGGTATGAGTTTAATTTAAATTTGACATTGTCTAAGGACACGTAAAACTGTTTAAAATTGAATTTTTCACCCACAACAATTATAATGGGCTGTAGTTTCATTTTTGACTTTGAACACTCTTCTCTCTTTTTTTGCAGAATCGGTTCTATTTGACCAGCATTTTCCACTTCGAGAGTGAAAGAGTTTTTTGAGTCTTCAATAGTGAACTTTTTTAGTTTACCATAATAAGATTTTGATGATGGTGGTAACACCCCATGTAATAAGGTTGTATGTGCTATATTTAAGTTATCTATCAAATAAAAATTCTTTATAGGTACCAAAAATGGTTTAAAAAATACGATTTCGTACCAATATCGAGCTCTTCAATTTTCTCCTTTAATTGTCCCAAGAATGTCTTCAATGCACTGCATTTAATTCTGTCGGTGAAAATCTTATCGGCTACGGTCTGGAATTTCTGCCATTTTGAATAATCAAAATCATTGGATGGTTTGAGGAAATTATAGTCAATGGTAATCTGCAAATTCATTAAACAAAAACACCTTAATTAATAAGAGAGATAATAACAGTTTTTGTTTTATTTTGTTTCTATTTTTTTAGCTTGTTGATATTATTTTTTGTCAATGATGTTGTTAATAAAATAATTTATTATAAACGAGAAAATGATGTTATAAATTTTCATATGTATTTAAAAAAAAAATATTGATCAGATTTAATTATGCCAAAAATATAAAATTATTACCAGTTCTGGCGCACGTGAATATTTGTACAAGGGCCATTCCTGAAGGACAGTCTGGATATCAGTGTCACTGCTCTGGTCAATCATTCTCCTTCGGAATGCCCTAGTCTCCATCCACTGCTTGATAACTGTGTCCCAGTTCCGGTTTTGTTTTAATTCGTCACAAAGCTTTTGGATTTCTGCATCGCTTGACGATTCTATTGAATATTTAAATAAAAGACTTAGCTTATATAGTCTGGTCTTAAATTATTTTTGCATTAAGTTCTACCTTTATTGAAATCTTAGTTTACAGCATCCATAAGCTTGGATTTTTTCGCTGGCGTGGCATCAGCCTTATACATTTGTAGTAACAGAGACCTTCGTTGTCCCCTATAGCGGTCATAAAGTTTACCCTTTGGGGGAGCTTTGTTTTTACCTCGGACAAAGTATGAACTCTGTTGAAGTTAAAATAATAAATAGTAAATAATAAATAATAACAATCTATAATATAGTAAGGCATGTAAGGGAACTCATGTAACGTAGTAAAACCATTAAAAAAAAGAAAAAGTTTTCAAACAAATTTTGAAACTCTCTAACGTTTACGACATTTACGATGGTCTTACAATTTTGCATGAATACCCTTAGTATCATAATAATAGAAATAATAATAGGTAATAGTAATTAAAATTTATAAATGTAATAATGATGATAAAAGCCTACTCCTAGTAGCTTACCAAGCTTTCCGTAGGAAAAATTTTTATTATTTCTTCTGCAAAAATTTCACATCTTCTGACCGTCATTTTTTTCCCATTTTCTGTGTGATATTGAACTATCTTGTGGACAATATTTGTTCTATCCTCCGGTGTTAAGTAATTTTTAATCTTATAGGATTCTAAAATTGCCCTGCCCTGTTCTGTTTTCTTCAATATTTCTAACACGGTTATTATCTAAAATAAAATAATTAGCTACCTTTTTTAAGACCCAATAAATCTTTTACTCAAAAACAAAGATTAAGTTCCCATAGAAAATAGGAAATAAAAAAAAAGGTTGAAAATCCATACATTTTTTTCATTTTAAATCGATTAAATAAATTGGGGCTTAGATGAATAAAAAAGGTAAATTTTATTAAAAATTTATCAACAAATTTTCGAGATTTTGATAAAACCTGGGTCCAATATTTTTTTCTGAGTGTGTGCATGTTAAGGTACGTATCTTCGTTGCAGACATTTGAAAAAATGTTATCATAGTTTTAATTCGCATAAACTTTTATCTACATATAGTGCAATCTTCGTTAGAAACATGTTCAAGTTTAAGTTTGCATTATGTAGTACGCACGCTGTATTTAAGTCATCTTTAAATACAAGAACTTAATTAAAAATAAATGTTCGTACCTATTTCTATGAAACTGCCGTCATTTACAAAATCGAAAAAATTAGGAAGTTTTTTAAAGTTGCAATGAATGTTATTCTCATTTTGTTTTATTTAGTCCCACTGATTTCTACTCTTATCTTTTTCAAAATGGGTTCTATTTGACTTAAATTTTCAACTTCGAGAGTGAAAGAATTTTTTGGGTCATCACTTTTAATTTGTATGAACTTACCCATATAGATTTTGATGATGGAGGTAACACCCCATGTAAAAGGATTGTGTGTGCTATGTTTAAATTATCTATTTATTAAATAAAAACCGTTTATACCAAAAATGGGTTTAAAAATAAATTTTCGTACCAATGTTGAGCTTTTCAATAACAAAAAGCTATAAATCAATTGAATTTAAAGCGAAATCAAAATTTAAAATTGATTGAATTTTTTTTAGGTTCCTTTCAAACGATTTGATGATTTCAAAAACTTTCCGAAATCACTTCAAATGAAATAAAAAGAAGCTGATATCTTTCACTTGAGACGGCTTACCATTTACTTTGATTTTAATAAATTAATTTATCTTTCAATGATCATAGATTTTACTAATTTATAACATGAAATTAAAACGAAATGTGTGCTGTTTGGATTTTTGCGAAACTGTGAGGTATATGGATTTTCCTTAACGAATCGACGGGTGGTATAAATTCCGCATATTGTGCCTCATGTCATGAACTGAAATTATTTTTGTTGGAAATATTAGAGAAATGGATACCCTATTTGGATCTCTTTTGAACCATTCAATGGATCATTTACTAAATAATATTAATTATTTCTGTAGTAGATTACACAATAGCAAAATGTTGGAGCAAAAACTAGTTCTATAAAGTAAATTAAACAAAATTCCGTCAGTTCATGAGATGAGGGACAATTTTTCAGCACCTAGTGTCGTCTGTAATGTGTTATATTACCTATTCCATTTTACTTACCCCGCCGCACGCCGCGTACCAGTCCATATAAAAAATCATAGAAAGCATGCAAAATTCTAACCAAACATTAGAAAGGTAGGTACTAATTATTAAATTATAATTTAATTTTCATTTGTCAAAATAATTGAAATGAAATCATCGCTAAATCGATTTAATCAAATTGTGAAATACGAAAATTTACTTCGGTTAAACTACTAAAATAATAAATCGTAAATATGTGGTTGACAAGCTTATTCGTGGATTTGCAAATCTCTATAATGATTGATTACAGATGATTAGCTGTGAACAAACCGACCCTTAAACCCAAAATTAATTCATAAGTTGGTAAATGTTTTCACTAGTTTCAGTTTTTCTTTCAAATGTTCTTAATAATGCCTTAAGTTCTTTTATAAATGTTTTTAAAGCCTGGTCCAAAACTTCTGCCATTTTACACAATCGAAAGTACATACTATGAGGTTTAGTAAGGGTTGAATGAATGTTATTTTTTTTTATCCGGAAAAGTTCAATATATATCTATTCAAATTCTGAAACCCATATTTACTTACGAGTAATAATAGCTAATTTTCCAAATATTGAATTTGGAAGAAATATAATTCTCCTTAATTCAAAATCCTTTTCCCAGACTATATAATTTCAAAATAAATCAAGTTTTTAAATCATTTAAAAAGTTTCGATTGGCAGAGGTTCTTGGACTATCTTGAAAACCTAGTTTGTCATTTGGCCTCTGGTTGTGATACACATACACACACATACACTCAGACACATTATTAAATTTCAGGACCCAATTTTTTTATATTGTAACAGTTAAAATCGTTTTATTAACATCTATATTCGTAACATTTTCACACTTACATCAGAATCAGAAGAATTACTCATTGTTGATGGACTACTCATGTTGTTAAGCCACGTTTCCACTGAAAGTTGTTGTGTTACCTTATTTTCAGATTTTGGAATTATATTAAAAATACCCTGTTTACATTAGAAAGAAAAAGGTATTACTGATCTGTGTGCATATCATAAGTTAACCTTACATACATTTTCGTTTTGCCACAAACCTAAACTAGTCTCAAAGATCATTTTTGTATTGAAGTCGTTAAAATTGTTGAAAAGTTGGTCAATATGTCGTTCTCTCATACATTTTAAGCCTTCAGTATTTATTTTGTTTTCTGTTAATAAAACTATTTTGGGAAAACATTTATAACAATATAAGAGATTTTACCTTTAAGAAAGATGTAAAGTTGATCATACAGTCCCCAAGATTTCAGCAGGTTGGCTAACAATAAGTCATCATTTTCTGGATGGAGAAACGATAATTGGCCATCTGAATTTAAAACAAGGATTGATGTGTTTGATTGAAGATTCGTTTCCATATTCGCATTTTGAAGTACTGGTATGTCTTCAGCATTTGAGTTAAGATTACAGATGGATTCATGTAGTTCATATGAGTTTTGGGCATTCATTTTTAAGTGTTTTATAATCTAGGAAAAGAAGTGTTTTTTTCGAATAAATTCACTACCACATAAACTTTTATGAGAAGTAACAGGTGGCCCATCAAATTCTTCAATTGATTTAATCAAAAAAATTTCTTGAATTGGATTGATTTTTTCAAATGACATATAATGATCACTAAATACTGTTGGTATTTCTTTGCAAAATATATATAACTTTTCATTTTGATTTAGAATTATTTGTACTATTAAAAAGAATTTTACATTAACTTCATTTGTAATAGATAAGTAATGACCTTTTTTGTATACTGTTCCAAGTAATTCAATTCTTTCAAAGTGTTTTGAATTTACACTTAATATGTTGGAATTTAAACAGTTTATGTTCTCAATAACAGTAGATATTTCATCATGGTGTGAATACTGAAGAGTATTTTCTCTTGATTTAATAGTTTTATACGCAAATTTGAACTGGAATTTCGTTGCAATAGAAAGTAAAATATTTTTGCGGCTGGATGTAACTTTACTATATGCTTTCAGCTCCTGATGTTTTGCTTCAAACAAAAATGACCAATAATATTTTGGAAGGCCAGAGTACTGAATTATTCGTGGGTAGTGGATTAGGTTGTGGTGTTTTGGTTTAAGAGTATCGCCAAATAATTTTTGATATAACATATTATGTTTTTCGATAAGATTTTTAAGATCGTGTAATATGTTATCATTATAATGTGACAAAAGCAATATATCAATTATTTTTATAAAAATAAGAACGAACTCCCAAACTTTATCATTAGCTGGAATCAAATGACCAATAATCAAAGGAAAATGGTGAACAAATGTCCACATTTCTCTTGCGGAAGCATTTAGTTTCTTTCTTTTTAGGTGTTGTGGAGTAATATCTTTAAAAACATTTCCTTTCTCGGTACTTCCATAAGAAAATGTTAACTTATATTGGTTAAGTTCATCCAATGTAAATGCCTTGTTTTTGATGTAATATTCTATGACATGTGTTAGATTATAATGAGCAACACCTTCAAATACATCATGCATCAGATCCACTGAAAAGTTATTAACGACATGGAAAGACGGAATTTTGTTTAATATTGAGTTTTTGTAAACTCCTGTGGACGAAAAGTCAGAAGATAAGTTTTCATTATAATTTTCTTCAGTTCTAAGAAATGTTGAATTTTCTTTGCACATGACTTTCGTTAGTTCACTTGGGGCTATACAAAACCTGCAGAAGTGGTTAGAAGAGAAAGATTTACTAAACTCCAGAATTTGGTTAAGTCCCAAGTTATCTCCTAAGATAATGCCCATTATTAAATAAATCGTTGTTTTCTGGTTATTTAAAGTCAGTTCAATGCCATCAACTTCAAGAGAAATAATTTCTTGGACAAGGTTATACAAAGTCAGATCGTTTCCATATGTTTTTATATCATGAGCTTTAATTAAGGCAGCCAGGTAAATATCACTGACCATGAAATAATTTTCAAAAATAGGAATGGAAAAGTACACTCCTGTTAACTTATGAACTCCACTATGCGATCCAAGTGGATTATTCACTTCAAAATCATCTGCAAATAGAAAATATGGAACCAAATTTCGATTTTTATACATTGCTTTCTTTTGTTGCCATAGTTTTCCTTTCATAAAATTACTCGTATTTGATGGTTGACTCTTTTCGTCCAAAAATTTTGTAAGCACTTCTTGATTTTCTGATTTTTCTAAAATTTTCCGAAATTCAAATTTCAGGTTCATAAGAATACCCTTTTCAACTTTTTCTTCCAAATTGCTCTCTCCGTTTATCATGACATGAGAAATTTCTCTATTAATGTCGAACTCCTTCGGCTTTTTATATAAGTCTCGATGTTCTAAAAATTTTTGCAGTTTATACTCTGTATTTAGATCATTAAAAACGTGTTTATATTCGCTTACTATGTTTTCTATTTTCTTTTTATCAACCTCACAAATTTCGACGTTTAACAGTATTTCTACAAGAGGTGTAAGAATTAATTTTTCAGCTGCTTTTTGTATAGTAATTGCATCTTTTCTAGTAAAATGTTGGTTGTTGTAAAGG
Source organism: Dasysyrphus tricinctus (assembly GCA_963921185.1). Classification (NCBI taxonomy): domain Eukaryota; kingdom Metazoa; phylum Arthropoda; class Insecta; order Diptera; family Syrphidae; genus Dasysyrphus; species Dasysyrphus tricinctus. The sequence goes on along the minus strand of OY992533.1, from coordinate 102,419,091 downwards.
CTTAAAACGAACTCAGCTATGCTGTTTTCTATTATGCTTTTGTGTGGTGGTACATGAATCTTTTCTGCACTGCAACTAACAGTTGGTAATTCTTGTTCATTATGTCATGAATCATGATTATAATTGTTTTGCAACGAATTTTTATATACATTAGACGTTTCACCATCAATCAAATTTTCTTGCGCATCAACATTATTCTCATTATTTGTTTCAAACATATAATTTATGTCCCTTAAGTGGATACCTAGATGCCTTTTGTATGAAGATAATCCACTAAATAATTGTTCACATGATTTTTCAAAGCATTTTAAATTACTGTTTTTATTACAACCATGGATTATTTTCAAATGACCAAACAATGCATTCAAGGAATTAAATTCTAATGAACAGATAAAGCAATGCATTTTCAGCTAATTAACTGCGAATAGGATTTTTAATTTAATTTTTGTTTGTAGTATATAATAAAAAAAATCAATTTAGTTATCACTCAGAGAAAAAAATTATTATTTTTATCACCAGTGCCCACGTTTTGTAACTCTCGCATCATCAAAATTGGTCGAGAAACGATGAAAATTGATGCAAATATATCGATGCGAAGGTTACAGAACGTGGGAGCAGAACTGTTTTAGTAATTTGTTAATACAAGAGTGCTTTTAAACTTAATAAAACCTTGTAACGCAGTAGCAGACCTACACTCAAATAGGCTCTGCTGAAACTTGATTAACTAAAAAAACCCGTTCACCTAAACCACTTAACTTAACTCCATGTATTTCAATAAATGACCTTGAAATTACTCCGCTTGTGAAAACCAACAAGAAAAAAAAACTCACGAAAAGAAAAATGCACTATGAACATAACGACAAATATCGAAAAGAACGAAGATTAGTAGCAGTCTTTGACTGCATTACTGAAATTAAAAACCCCCTTAATTGAATATGTAATAGACTTTTTGTTGTTTCTCTTAAACGGGTTCGACAATATAGTGAATAAATTCGGATGATTGTTTTTTTTTTTAAGTTTATATAACAAAAAAAAAGCTTACTACTTGAGTGTTACCACTGCATTAAAACTTATTTATAGCTAAATTTTCTTTATTGCTAAATACTTCTTTTTCCCTTGCCCTTAAACAAATTCTAATACATTGGCCTCACCTTTTTTAAGTGATCGTTGAGAAAAAATTCAACCACTGCCTTAAATTCAAACTCAAGTACCACTCTTTAGAGCATTCGAATAAGAATCTAGAGATGTGTAAATTATTGTTCTAGGATTATACTTTTACCTTACACAGAAGAACATTATACGGTTTTTTTTCGAGTTCACAGTAAAATAACATACCACACCACAACCTGACATTCAATTCACTCAAAAAACTAAAGAAAACACAAATAAATCGGCGTTAATTTGTCCCACTATTCACTAAACTATTTATTAATAATCTACACTTTTTAATCGATTATATTCGGGACGCATGGATGATTTGAATTTGCGACTCGAACCGTAGGTTAGGTTAGGTTGAAGTGGCTGCCAGTCGTGAAGACTAACACACTTACACCAAGATTTGGTCCATTGTGATACCACATGAATCTAGGAAATCCTTTTCCTAATCGGTGAACCATTTTGAGGTTCTTATGAAGCGTAATAGACCTATGTTTAAGTTTATTAGATCACTAGGATCATTGAAGTAAAAATCACCAAGGTGAAGTTTTCGTTTCGAGCCGGGCACGTGCATAAAAAGTGAGGGATTGATTCTATCTCTTCCTCATTCGTACAGCTTATGCTAAAATCATTAGAGAACACGCCAAGGCACGTTGTGTGCTTTTCAATAAGACAGTGTCCGGTTATAACACCAATCATGGAGCTAATGTGCAATCTACTTAGAGATATGAGATAATGAACTTTAATCGATCTGTAACTCCTAACGCCACTTTCTAGAGATTTCAAGAGATATTATATAAACTATTTTTCTAAGATATATACTTTAAGAGTGACATCCAAGAACAATTACGATTTTATTTTCGAGTTGTAACTCAAATTACTTATATTTCAACAAAATATTGAACGACTAGCTCAAATTCAAACAAAATACCAGATACACATCATCAAAAGGGTAATTTGAAATATAATTACAGGTAGTTTAAATTTGTGTAGCTGGTGAACAAAGATCTTACAAAATTCTGTGGGGAGGTCCTCATTTTGTTGCACAGAACCTCAATTTCGTATGTGAAATATATGTAATGTAACTTTTTAAGATATAACAATTGAAGAGTTGGCAAGGAAAAGCTAACTTGTTCCCTTATTGCGTATAAAACTAAATCTATGAAAAGGCATCTTTGTAAATTCATTTTGTTTAGTAGGGTAGGAACTTCTATTCATATTATCTTTTAAGGCCACACAAAACTCCAAAAAAATACATACAAATTTGGAGTGGACAAGTTACAAATTGTTCGTCAGCTCCTCAAACAGAAAAAAAGTAATAACTAATTTGATAAATATGCACATACCTTTCCCTATTTTTTATAGATTTTTGTCCCACTATTTACTAAATTCTTTATTTTAAGAAAAAAACTTCGAACACCTAATAAATTTATTAATAACTTAAACTTTTTTAATCGATTACAGTCGCAACGCATGGATCGGATGAATTTGTAAAGAAACTGTAAATTTGAAAAGCCAAGCGTGCAACTTCTAATAATTGAAAAATGAGTTCGTTCACTTAATTATACTCTGTAGTTTATAAATAGGCGTTAACGTGAAATTTCTTGCAAAAACCAGTTAAAGTAAAAATAATGGTCAAAATGCCATCTTTTATCGTGTAGTAGCCGATAAGAAAAAATTTGAATAAGAATCCAAAGATGTATAAACTTTTTAGCTGAAATGGAATTGCACTTAGGAATAAATACGATTTTTATTCGACCTCTCATCACTAAAAAATTACATGCACATAAATGTCCACCAAAAATCCAATTCTGACTTTTCTGGATGGATGCTTATCCAGCTTATCATGGGGCTTTGATATCTGTACCTTGGTTCTAAAAATGTCCATTTTGTACAATATTGGCTTAAGTACACTATTTGACTCAGCGGGAGAAATTTTACGAATGTAATAATGGCCAATGTGCTCCAATTATTTCTTAACAAGATACTGATGGTTATAGAAAATTTCGTTTTCAAACGAAATAAAAATTAATAGGCAAAATTTTCGATTTCAAAAAATTATCAAATTGGACATTGGGCGTTTTATAACCAAGGTACAGATATACGTATTCAATAATTAATTTTAAATTAAATTATAGTTACTTCTAATTTGTGGAGCTACACCTCAATTTCTTATGTGAAAAATATGTTTGTAACTTTTAAGATAGGTATAACAAATGAGGAGCTAGCAAGCAAAAGCTAACTTCAACTTGTTCCTTGATTGCTAATAAAACTAAATGTTTGAAAAGGCATCTTTGTAAATTCATTTTGTTTAGAAGGTTAAAAAATTCTATGAATATGAGTTTTTAAAGCTACAAAAAGTGGACAAGTTACAAATTATTCGTCACCTCCTCAAACAGAAAAAAGTAATAACTAATTTGATGAATAGATATGCACATACCTTTCCCTTTTGTAGATTTTTGTCCCACTATTCATTAAATTATTTATTTTATTAAAAAACTTCGAAAACCGAATGTATTTATTAATTATTTAAACTGTTTTAAACGATTACATTCGCAAAGTAAGAACTGGATGAATTTGTAAATGAAACTGTAAATTTTAAAAGCTAAGAGTGTAAAGCCTAACGAGAATTCAAGGGATGTATAAACTATTTTTCTAAGATATATACCTTAAGAGCGACATCCAAGTACAATTACGATTCTTTATCGAATTGTCAAATTACCTTTATTCCAACAAAATGTCAAAATGTTGAACCACTTATGCTAATGCTGTATTAACTTTTAATCTGGGATTTATACTTTGCAACGAAGCGCAAAAACAATTACGATTTTTTTCAAATTCTCATCAAAATTAGATACATTCAAACCAGAAGCCAAATTTTTGACCGCTGGCTCAAATTCAAAATGGAAAATTCAACCTTTCAGAGAATTCAAATAAGAATCTAGGGATGAATAAACTTTTATTTCTAAGATACAAACTTTAACTGTGAAATCCAAGAACAATTACGATTTATTTTCGAATTGTCACTATAATTTCTTTGTAGGTATACTCCAGTTACTCAAATACAAATTTGCAAATGCCACTTTCTTGAAAGTTGGAATAAGAATCCAAAGATGTATAAACTTTTTTGTTGGGATGGAATTGCACTCAAGAATAAATACGATTTATTCGAACTCTCACTAAAAAATTACATGCATATAAATGTACATTCCAACCAAAAGTCAAATTCTGACTTTTCTTTTTCTATACTCTGGGGTCTTAATATCTGTACCTTGGTTCTAAAAGTGCCAATGTCCATTTTGTACAATATTAAATTAAGTACACTATTTGACTTCGGATGAAATTTAACGAATGTAATAATGGCCAATGTGCTCCAATTGTTTCTTAACAAGATACTGATGGTTATAGAAAGTTTAATTTTCAAAAGCATTTAAAGCAATTAAAAAGCAAAATTTTCGATTTCGCAAAGAGAATCAATTTGGACATTGGCCCTTTTAGAACCAAGGTGCAGATATACATATTCAATTGGGTAATTTGAAATAAAATTATAGGTGTTTTTACTAATTTGTGGAGCTGGACCTGGACCTCTATTTCGTGTGTGAAATATATGTAACTTTTAAGATATAAAAAATGAGGAGCTGGCGAGCAAAAGCTAACTTGTTCCTTGATTGCGTATAAAACCAAATGTATGAAAAGGCATCTTTGTAATTTCATTTTGTTTAGTAAGTTAGGATATTCGAAGAAATTTGTATGAAAACACATACAAATTTGGCGTGGAAATGTTACAAATTGTTTGTCAGCTCCTCAAACAGAAAAAAATTAGTAACTAATTTGATGAATATGCACATACCTTTCCCTTTTGTATAGACATTTGTCCCACTATTCACTAAATTATTATTTTTTTTTTTAAACGCGTGGATCGGATGAATTTGTAAAAGAAACTTTAAATTTTTACAGTGTAACTTCTTACGCCAGAGAATTCAATGGATGTATAAGCTATTTTCAAAGATAAATTCTCTAAGAGCGACATCCAAGTACAATAACGATTCTTTTTCGAATTGTCAATTACCTATATTCCAACAAAATATCAAAATTATGAATCACTGACTATTCAAGCTTGCAAATGCTACCTTCTATAAAATTTGAATAAGAATCTTGTGATGCATTATTTTTTAATTCTAACCAGAAGCCAAATTTCTGACCGCTGGCTCAAACTCAAATTGGAAAATTCTACTTCTTAGAGCATTCAAATAAGTATCAAGTAATGTATAAACTTTTTTTTCTATAAGATACAACCTTTAACAGTGACATCCAAGAACAATTACGATTTTATTTTCGAATGGTCACTAAAGTTTCTTATGTATACTCCAACAAAATATCAAAATGTTGAACCAATAACTCAAATTCAAACTTGCAAATGCCTTTTTCTTGAGAATTTCAGTAAGAATCTTAAGATTTATATACCTTTTATCTGGGATGGAATTGCAGTCAAGAATAAATACGATTCTTATTCGAACTCTCACTAAAAAATAACATGTCCATATGTACACTCCAACCAAAAATCAAATTTTGACTTTTCTGGATGGAAGCTCATCCCTATACTCTGGGGCTTTGATATCTGTACCTTGGTTCTAAAAGTGTCCATGTCCATTTTGTACTATATTGACTTAAGTACACTATTTGACTTAGCGGATGGAGTTTTATGAATGTAATAATGGCCAATGTGCTCCAATTGTTTCTTAACAAGATACTGATGGTTATAGAAAGTTTCATTTTCAAAAGAAATGGGCATTTAAAGCAATTAAAAGACACAATTTTCGATTTCTCAAAGAGTTTCAAATTGGACATTGGCGCTTTTATAGCCAAAGTACCTACAGATATACATAATCAATTGGGTAATTATAAATAAAATTAAAGGTAGTTTAAATTTGTGGAGCTGGTGAACAATATGATCTTACGAAATTCTGTGGGGAGGTCGTCTTTTGTTGCACAGCACCTCAGTTTCTTGTATCTTGTAACTTTTAAGATAGGTATAACAATTGAGGAGCTGACGAGCAATAGCTAACTTGTTGCTTGATTGCGTATAAAACTAAATCTATAAAAAGGTTTCTATGTAAATTCATTTTGTTTAGTAGGTTTGGAAACTCTATGAATATGATTTTTTTGAACCACAAAAAGCTCCAAAAAACACATACAAATTTGGCGTGGACAAATTACAAATTGTTCGTCAGCTCCTCAAACAAAAAAAGAGTTAACTAATTTAATAAATATGCACATACCTTTCCCTTTTTTCATAAATTTTTGTCCCACTGTTCACTAAATTCTTTATTTGAAGAAAAAAACTTGGAAAACCGAATAAATTTATTGATAATTTAAACTTTTTTAATCGATTATATTCGCGACGCATGGATCGGATGGATTTGTAATAGAAACTGTAAATTTGAAAAGCCAAGCGTGCAACTTATAAAAATTGAAAAATGAGTTCGTTCAGTTAGGTATACTCTGTAGTTTATAATAATAGGTGTGTTAGTTGACCTGAAATTTCTTGTAAATTCGCATAATATAAGACTTGTTTATGTTATGTTACTCGCTTCGTTGTGGTTGCGTTCTTTTTCTTCGAAAATGTCAACAATTGTTTGTAAAACTATGCCTGTTTAGTAACTTTTTGTTTTTAATGTAGAATTGATATGCCAATTAAATAAATTATATAAATACACTAAGAAAACTAATTTCCAAAAACAAATCATCTACCAGTTAAAGTAAGAATAATGGTCAAAATGACATCTTTTTATCGTGTAGTGGCCTCTAAGAAAAAATCACAATTAATACTACAGTTTCTCTAGGGCAAATGAGGTTATTTGGCTTAAAATTTATAGATTTGATTCCCAATTATATTACCCATACATATTAAACAATTCAAAATTGGATAATTTAAACCCGAAATGCTCAAGATAAGGTTAAAAGTTAAATGAAAATCTTACAAAAATATCAAATTGGAATTCATTTTAAAGTCATGGAAAAGCTGTGGTTTGAGAATGTCAAAAATTGGTCTACAAAAAAACATAAATAGAAAATGTAATAAACAAAATCTGTTTATTTCAAATTTTGCGAAATAACCTCATTTCGGCTATAATGAAAATGTAGTATTAAAGTGAATAAGTAAACTTACACTTTTCGTCACTTTTGTTTTCTTTAATTTGCTTAAAAAATTGTTATTCTTTTCGTAACTGTTTGATTTTACTGAAATTCCATATGAGTAAATTAACTAATCGATGATCAACTATTCTTTTCAATATTTTGTTTTCTTGAATTTACTTTAACAAAATTACAACTGTTCTTCGTTACTCTTTAAGTTGACTGAATTTTTTCTTATGAGTTAATTACTAATCAATGATTAAATCTTTTTTTTTCATTACTTATATTTTCTTGAATTTACTTTAGCAAAATTATAGGTAGGTACTCTTCGTTACTTTGAAACTTTATCAACTTTACTGATATAAGTTAATTTGAACTAGTCGATGTCTTTTGTTTATTGAATTTTCTTATTATTTAATTACTAATCGATAATTTAAACTGTTCTTGTCATTGCTTTTGATTCTTGATTCTTGAATTAATCTAACTTTCTAAAAATAACAAAGTTTTTATAAGTATGTGTAAAAATTTGCTAAGATGACAAACAAACATTAGGTAACGAAAGAGTGATTATAAAATATTTTTTAAACTTGATCTTAATGAAGTTAAGTGAAATTTTCAAAATTAGTAACAGTATTCCCCACTTAATTGCACTTTGCTTAATTGATTTTTCCACTTAATTGATATTAAAAACTGGCAACTAACAAAGTAAAATCATTTAGTTTTTTTTTGTTTAATTGAATACTATACGGTTAATTGGTGTAACGAACGAATGGTTGGTGCAATTAAGCGGAGGACACTGTTCTAAAAAATATTTGTTCTGGTGTGAAAAAGAAGAAAATGAAATGCAACTATTTTGGTGGCAAGAAAAACAATTTTTTTTTTGCAAACAAACATTATTCAATTAATTTATGTAAGCCCAAAATACGATGAAAATCTTTTTGTAAATCTTTTGATGTCTTCATTTGAATTGGATTTTATTCACAATAATATACACATACAGTATTCCCCGATTATTATCGTTAAGTTGATTTTCCATCAACGAAATCCGACAAATGGTCTGTGCACCTAAGCGGGGAAAACTGTATAAAGTGAACTTATAAAATGAATACAAATACTTTGTTATTGTTTGTATTTAAAAAACTTAGAGAATTGACCTTGCACTTTTGAAGAAAAAACGACTGACATAAGTAAATTTTAAGTTAAAAAAGTAATACAAGTTATTAATACAGGTTTGCTTTATGAAAGCAAAGAACCAATGATGATGAAAACCGACGCTTATCGCATAAGACATCGGCATTTAAAAAAGGATTTACATGCTTATACCTTAGATCTAACGCAAAATCACGTAAGAACTAAGGTAATACAACACAATTAAAGGGAATCAGAGGAAAAATCACATAAGAGGATAGGTAAACTTACATCAGGCTTAGGTAAATGTTTCACTAGTGGAGATTTTTTGCGGGCACTTGCCCTAGTGCTTACGTGAAATCACCTTATACCTAAGGTAATATTTCACAATTAATGAAAATTAAAGGAAAATGTATGAAGATAAAGCGCAAATATTTTTTTTTAACAAATCGCATATGGAAAACCAAAAAGTTGTGATTAATAACTATTTTTTCTCTGAGTGATATAATACAAATTTAGTATAAGAAGCTGGCGAACAAAAGCGGATATTTTCCATTAAATCTTTGAATAAGATGGCTTAAATTTGGTATATAATTCCTTTTTGAAAATGAACAAAAAAGTAAATTGTACACGGATATTCCTTTTGTTCCCCAGCTTTTTTTGTTAATAATGTAGGTAGATATAGATACCAACTTACTATGGAATAATCCAAAACGTTTTATTGTATTTGATATTCAAAAGTTGATGTTTTCGTTTTTCAGTACTATGCAATCACTTATTTTTTTTAACAATATTTTTAAGTTATTTGAGGTTTTTCTATAATTCAAAATTACGACTTTACACCTTGAAAACTACAAACCAACTAACTGATGAAAATCGACGCTAATCCTACAAAATATCATAGTTAGAAAAATAATTTACCTTAGATCTAACACAAAATCACGTAAGAACTAAGGTAATATAGCTCAGTCAACGGGGACAAATCACATAAGGATAGGTAAAGTTAGCTCAGGCCTAGGTAAAAGTTTCACTAGCAGAGAAGTTTTGCGGGAACATTGCCCTAGTGCTTAGTAAAATCAGCTTATACCTAAGGTAATATTAATCATCCCTAGGTAAAGTTAGCTTAGGGCAGGCCTTGGTAAAAGTTAACTTCTAGCGATCGTTGGCGGGAATATTGCCCTAGTCCTTACATAAAATTACCTTATACTTAAGGTAATACTACACAGTTAACGGGACTTGTGGTTAAACTGTGTTTTATATCACAATGGTGCGTTCTTTTTCTCCAAAAAGCTCACTTCGAAAGCAATTTTTAACTTTTGGCGTTCTTTTATTCCATAAAAGTAACATCACACAAGATTTTGACGATACAACTGCGTTCAGAAACTCAATACAGAAGAAAGAAACTATGAAATTTAGGATACTAAAAACATTTACAGAGGTTATCAAAATTTTTAACGGGGAAAATTAAAGTCATTATAAAAGTAATTTTTGGTGCTGAGTCCAAATCCGTCATTCAGTTTCCACCATCTGCACGTTTTTTCTTTATTTTTGAGGTTATGTAACAACGAGAGATTTTTTTTGAAGAAAATCTGAAATTATTTCTGAAAGTACCTATCTTTTTCTTTAAAATTTAGTTAAAATCTTTCGGATAATATTTTTTAATCTATGTGAAATTTGTAGTTTTTAGTCTTCACTTGACCTTACATCATCTAAAAATAAATTAAAACTGAATTTTGAAGAAAAATAGATTAATATTTTGAGGTATGGTTTCAAACTTTGTTGAAAAAAACTACTTGGCGTTGAAACATAACCTCAAAAATCGAAAAAAAAACTAAAATTTAGTTAAGGATTTCTCGGACAATATACAAGACCTTGCGATAATTAAAATTGGTTTTTGAAGAAGAAAATAAGTTAGTTCAGGAATCATTGCAAATTTTGTTGAGAAAAATGAACTCGGTATGCTACATAGCCCCAAAAACAGCGAAAACACTTCATTTTCCATGGTTAGGCCTGCACCTGTAATTCCGATCGTACTACTATTTAATCGCAATAAAAAATTAGTTTAAGTCGCGACGGTTAAGGCTTGGACCGCACTTGCGACTTTCAGTCGGTGCGATTAAAAAATCGGGATCGCAACAAATAATTGCCATGCACTCACTTGCGGTTATATATCGAACAATTTTTTAGTCGCAAGAAATAGAACATAAAGCTTTTAATATGAATTCACGCACATGCGTCTATTTAATTTTGCGACAGTAAAAACGCTCAAAGAATAGATCTGGTTTCATTTTTTTAATCGCTGCGATTTCACATTTAAAACCATGTGTCTCATTTCTTGCGGCTAAATAATCGTTAGATTAAAAAGTGCGTGTATGATTTTTCTAGTTGCGACTAAGAGTTTTTAGTCGCGCTATTTTAAATCGCAAGTGTGAGCACTACCATCTAAGTTTGTTTGTTTCATTTTAACTTTTGACAATCACATCGCCAGAAAAGTGGAACAAATGTTCGACTTTAAATCGTCGTTATTTCTCGGTAGCATGTCCGTTCATTCGTATTTAAATACATGTATTCTATTTCTGCTTACTTAACAGTCGCGTGATTGAAATCGCAAGTGCGGCCCTAGCCTAATAGTCGACAAAAATTATCATTATCCAGGCAATATTTGAAATGAATCGAATGTATTTTCATGTTTGTACTCACACATGCGATTAAAAATAGTTCGACTCGAAAAATCGATCTAGTAACTAGAAAAAGTGACAAACGTACTTGTGATTTTCAATCCCCGCAAGAAATAAGGCTAGGACTGCACTTGTGATTTCAATTGCGAGACTATTTAGCCACCAGAAATAGAACACATAAATTCAAATGAGAATGAACGCACATGCTACCGAGAAATCGCTACGGTTAAAAGTCAAAAATTTGTTCCATTTTTCTGGCGATGCGATTGTCGAAAGTTAAAATAAAACAACCGTACTAAGGTGTTTGTGCTCACACTTGCGATTTAAAACAGTGCGACCACAAAATCGTGGTCGTAGCTAGAAAAAATCATACACGCGCTTGTCATTTTCAATCGTAGGACTATTTAGCCGCAAGAAATGAGAAATATGGTTTTTAATGTGAATGCAGGCATACGCGACTTTAAAATTGCAGCGATCACAAAAATGAAACCAGATCTATTTGCAACGCTTTGTATATAATCGCGCTACAGACAACCACAAGTGAGTGGATAGCAATAACATTTTAATCGTATTGACAGAAAACCACAAGTTCGTTTTAGTATAATCATCAACAAGATAATATGCATTATTAATCATTGCGATTGCTTTGACACATGTCATTGCATTCACATAAAAAGTCGTATGTTGTATATTTTGCGAATAAAGAATTGCGCAATAGATAGCAGCAAGTGCAAGTACATGGCAACATTTTGTTGCGATCCCAATTTTTGAATCTCACCGACTGAAAATCGAAAGTACGTTTCTAGCATAAGGTTAGGACCGCACTTGCGATTTTCAGTCGGTGCGATTAAAAAATCGGGATCGCAACTAATAATTGCCATGCACTCACTAGCGGCTATCTATCGCACGATTTTTAAGTCGCAAAATCTAGAACTTAGGCTAGGACCGCACTTGCGATTTTCAGTCGGTGCGATTAAAAAATCGGTGTCGCAACAAATAATTGCCATGCACTCACTTGCAGCTATCTATCGCGCGATTTTTTAGTCGCAAGAAATAGAACATAAAGCTTTTAATATGAATGCACGCACATGCTTCTATTTAATTTCGCGACAGAAAAAACGCTCAAAAAATAGATCTGGTTCCATTTTTTTAATCGCTGCGATTTTAAAGTCGCACATGTGTGCATTCACATTTAAAACCATATATCTCATTTCTTGCGGCTAAATAATAGTACTTTTGAAAATCGCAAGTGCGTGTATAATTTTTTCTAGTTGCGACTACGATTTTTTAGTCGCGCTATTTTGAATCGCAAGTGCGAGCACAACCATCTAAGTCCGTTTGTTTCATTTTAACTTTCGACAATCGCATCGCCAGAAAAATGGAACAAATTTTCGACTTTTAATCGTCGCGATTTCCAGGTCGCATGTGCGTTCATTCTTATTAAAATTCATGTGTTCTATTTCTAGCGACTAAACAGTCGCGCGATTGAAATCGCAAGTGCGGTCCTAGCCTTAGAGCTTTTAATATGAATGCACGCACATGGGTCTATTAAATTTTGCGACAGTACAAACGCTCAAAAATAGATTTGGATCCATTTTTATAATCGCTGCAATTTTAAAATCGCATATCTTGCGGCTAAATAATCGTACGATTTAAAATCACAAGTGCGTGCATGATTTTTTCTAGCTACGACTACAATTTTGTGGTCGCACTATTTTAAATCGCAAGTGTGAGCATCTAAGTCCGTTTGTTTCATGTTAACTTTCGACAGAATAGTGGAACAAATTTTTGACTTTTAATCGTTGCGATTTCTAGGTAGCTTGTACGTTCATTCTTATTCAAATTCATGTGTTACATTTCTGGCGACCAAAAAATCGCACGATAGAAATCGCAAGTGTGGTCCTAGCCTAATACACATGGTTTTAAGGCTAGGACCGCACTTGCGATTTTCAGTCGGTGCGATTAAAAAATCGGTGTCGCAACAAATAATTGCCATGCACGCACTTGCGGCTATCTATCGCTCGATTTTTAAGTCGCAAGAAATAGAACATAAAGCTTTTAATATGAATGCACGCACATGCGTTTATTTAATTTCGCGATAGAAAAAACGCTCAAAAAATAGATCTGGTTCCATTTTTTTAATCGCTGCGATTTTAAAGTCGCATATGTGTGCATTCACATTTAAAACCATGTGTCTCATTTCTTGCGGCTAAATAATCGTACGTTTGAAAATCGCAAGTGCGTGTATAATTTTTTCTAGTTGCGACTACGATTTTTTAGTCGCGCTATTTTAAATCGCAAGTCCGAGCACAACCATCTAAGTCCGTTTGTTTCATTTTAACTTTCGACAGTCGCATCGCCAGAAAAATGGAACAAACTTTCGACTTTTAATCGTCGCGATTTCCAGGTCGCATGTGCGTTCATTCTTATTAAAATTCACGTGTTCTATTTCTAGCGACTAAACAGTCGCGCGATTGAAATCGCAAGTGCGGTCCTAGCCTAAGGCTAGAAACGCACTTGCGATTTTCTGTCACTGCGGCTTAAAAAACGTGGAACGTGGGAGACATATTGATAAAGTCAATGTGCTTGAGTAAGACAGACAATGGATAATGAAAAAGTAGGATTGGCTTAGATATATATAACTAATTGCAAAATCCCGATTTCCCAAATTTGTAGTGTAAAATTCCGAATGGCTTAGTACTCTTTATGGTATACAAGATCGCGGGCGCAAGATATTATTTAGCTTGATTTATCGATCTATAAGAAAGAAGTAGATTAATTCCGAAATTTTTTCGACATTTTGTCATCATGTTAACCATTGATGTATTTTTACATCAAATTTTAAAACAATAATAAAAGCCTTAAGGCCAGGCAGTGAGCGATAAAGTGACAAGCTCAAGCGACAACTGACCATATATTGAGCGACAACATCCTAGCTCCTTAATTTTCACACTCCATCCTCCATCTATTATATTCATACAAAATGTCCTAATCACTAACAATGTCAATAATGTCGAACATTTCGCTACAAAAACTCTTGTGGCTCAGGAGTGAATAAAATAATATAACAGAATTGAAAGCAGAACCAGCGACGTCAATCGGAAAAGTCGCTCATTACCCATATGGTTCAACTCGTGAAAATAAATCGAAGCGAGTTAGTTTGAAAACAGTGCTTTATATTCGTCTCTTTTTTCCTTATGTTTACTTATTTTTCATGTAAATCCTGTCTCTTTTCTTCTCTTTTCCTTAACACTGCTGACAAATCGCTGCCATCATTCACAATGGTTAATAGCCATCTGCCTCTGCCGGTCAGAGTGAAAACTTTTATCTGGGTTACTGAAATACATAAGCCTGGATAGAAACCTGGATAACATGCTGTTTTTGTAATACATGTTAAAAGATAACTTCGACCTAGACCCGGAGATAATAAAACGCAGCTTATGTCACTGCAAACATACAACCTCGTTTAGTTTAATATTTTCTTGTGGATCAGATCGCTCTGTCGTTTGTCGCCCTCAGAGCGAAGCTGTTCACAGCTTATTATCGTTAATAAACCTTTATTGAAAAAAAACAGAAATGATGATCTATCTGGCATAAAATTGAAGATCATTATTTTAATAATTTTATGTTTGTAAAAAAGATTTGTTAGATTTTGCTTTGTAGGGACTCCATTTTACTTTTCATATTTCACTGATCAGCTAAACCAAACTAAAAGAAGTGAAAGCAAGAGTAAAGACTTCAAAAGGAAATCAAAAATCAAAGACAGGCTCATGAATTTATGTGTAAACAAAAGTTAAAATCCTTCTCAGTTAAGGGTCATTGTTAAAAAAACACATACGAAAAATAATTATCTATTATGTCCATATAAGAAAAGATTTGAAGGTGCATGTTTAAAATAAAAATAATGTCACTCAAGCAAATGGCAGCAATATTACTTAAAAAAAAAATATAATACAGAGGTCAATTCAAATAAATATGAATACAAATATATGTTTACAAAAATAAATGTAAAGATAAGTTAAATTGCTTCTGAAATGAGTTTGCCTCATGTAATCGGAAAAGTTCCTACGCCTTTGTCACATTAGAATAATGTATGCGGTTGTACTCTCTGATGAAAAAGCTGTGACGCCCTTGTCGCCAATTCTGCCACATAAAAAAATTTGGCGGGAAAAATACCCTTAGTTTCTTAGGTCATTTTTCTTTTTAAGTTACCCTACAACGAACATAAACTACCTTAGTTCTAGGCAAAGTTATGCTCGTCCAAGAAAAATACTTTTACCTTAGTTTTTGAGGTAAATTAGCCTATTTTAATTTACCGAGGACGTACATAAATTGCCTTAGTTCTAGGCAAAGTTATGCTCGTCCAAAAAAATCCTCTTGCCTTAGTTTTTAAGGTAAATTAGCCTATTTTAATTTACCGAGGACGTACATAAATTGCCTTAGTTCTAGGCAAAGTTATGCTCGTCCAAAAAAAAATCCTTTTGCCTTAGTTTTTAAGGTAAATTAGCCTATTTTAATTTACCGAGGACGTACATAAATTGCCTTAGTTCTAGGCAAAGTTATGCTCGTCCAAAAAAATCCTCTTGCCTTAGTTTTTAAGGTTAATTAGCCTATTTTAATTTACCGAGGACGTACATAAATTGCCTTAGTTCTAGGCAAAGTTATGTTCGTCCAAAAAAAATCCTTTTGCCTTAGTTTTTAAGGTAAATTAGCCTATTTTAATTTACCGAGGACGTACATAAATTGCCTTAGTTCTAGGCAAAGTTATGCTCGTCCAAAAAAAAATCCTCTTGCCTTAGTTTTTAAGGTAAATTAGCCTATTTTAATTTACCGAGGACGTACATAAATTGCCTTAGTTCTAGGTAAAGTTATGCTCGTCCAAAAAAAATCCTCTTGCCTTAGTTTTTAAGATAAATTAGCCTATTTTAATTTACCGAGGACGTACATAAATTGCCTTAGTTCTAGGCAAAGTAATGTTCGTCCAAAAAAAATCCTTTTGCCTTAGTTTTTAAGGTAAATTAGCCTATTTTAATTTACCGAGGACGTACATAAATTGCCTTAGTTCTAGGCAAAGTTATGCTCGTCCAAAAAAAATCCTCTTGCCTTAGTTTTTAAGGTAAATTAGCCTATTTTAATTTACCGAGGACGACCATAAATTGCCTTAGTTCTAGGTAAAGTTATGCTCGTCCAAAAAAAATCCTCTTGCCTTAGTTTTTAAGGTAAATTAGCCTATTTTAATTTACCGAGGACGTACATAAATTGCCTCAGTTCTAGGCAAAGTTATGCTGGTCCAAAAAAAATCCTCTTGCCTTAGTTTTTAAGGTAAATTAGCCTATTTTAATTTACCGAGGACGTACATAAATTGCCTTAGTTCTAGGCAAAGTTATGCTCGTCCAAAAAAAATCCTTTTGCCTTAGTTTTTAAGGTAAATTAGCCTATTTTAATTTACCGAGGACGTACATAAATTGCCTTAGTTCTAGGCAAAGTTATGCTCGTCCAAAAAAAATCCTTTTGCCTTAGTTTTTAAGGTAAATTAGCCTATTTTAATTTACCGAGGACGTACATAAATTGCCTTAGTTCTAGGCAAAGTTATGTTCGTCAAAAAAAAATCCTTTTGCCTTAGTTTTTAAGGTAAATTAGCCTATTTTAATTTACCGAGGACGTACATAAATTGCCTTAGTTCTAGGCAAAGTTATGCTCGTCCAAAAAAAATCCTCTTGCCTTAGTTTTTAAGATAAATTAGCCTATTTTAATTTACCGAGGACGTACATAAATTGCCTTAGTTCTAGGCAAAGTTATGTTCGTCCAAAAAAAATCCTTTTGCCTTAGTTTTTAAGGTAAATTAGCCTATTTTAATTTACCGAGGACGACCATAAATTGCCTTAGTTCTAGGTAAAGTTATGCTCGTCCAAAAAAAATCCTTTTGCCTTAGTTTTTAAGGTTAATCAGCCTATTTTAATTTACCGAGGACGTACATAAATTGCCTTAGTTCTAGGCAAAGTTATGTTCGTCCAAAAAAAATCCTTTTGCCTTAGTTTTTAAGGTAAATTAGCCTATTTTAATTTACCGAGGACGTACATAAATTGCCTTAGTTCTTGGCAAAGTTATGTTCGTCCAAAAAAAATCCTTTTGCCTTAGTTTTTAAGGTAAATTAGCCTATTTTAATTTACCGAGGACGTACATAAATTGCCTTAGTTCTAGGCAAAGTTATGCTCGTCCAAAAAAAATCCTTTTGCCTTAGTTTTTAAGGTTAATTAGCCTATTTTAATTTACCGAGGACGTACATAAATTGCCTTAGTTCTTGGCAAAGTTATGTTCGTCCAAAAAAAATCCTTTTGCCTTAGTTTTTAAGGTAAATTAGGCTATTTTAATTTACCGAGGACGTACATAAATTGCCTTGGTTCTAGGCAAAGTTATGCTCGTCCAAAAAAAATCCTCTTGCCTTAGTTTTTAAGGTAAATTAGCCTATTTTAATTTACCGAGGACGTACATAAATTGCCTTAGTTCTAGGCAAAGTTATGCTCGTCCAAAAAAAATCCTCTTGCCTTAGTTTTTAAGGTAAATTAGCCTATTTTAATTTACCGAGGACGTACATAAATTGCCTTAGTTCTAGGCAAAGTTATGCTGGTCCAAAAAAAATCCTCTTGCCTTAGTTTTTAAGGTAAATTAGCCTATTTTAATTTACCGAGGACGTACATAGATTGCCTTAGTTCTAGGCAAAGTTATGCTCGTCCAAAAAAAATCCTCTTGCCTTAGTTTTTAAGGTAAATTAGCCTATTTTAATTTACCGAGGACGTACATAAATTGCTTTAGTTCTAGGCAAAGTTGTGCTCGTCCAAAAAAAATCCTCTTGCCTTAGTTTTTAAGGTAAATTAGCCTATTTTAATTTACCGAGGACGACCATAAATTGCCTTAGTTCTAGGTAAAGTTATGCTCGTCCAAAAAAAATCCTCTTGCCTTAGTTTTTAAGGTAAATTAGCCTTTTTTAATTTACCGAGGACGTACATAAATTGCCTTAGTTCTAGGCAAAGTTATGCTCGTCCAAAAAAAATCCTTTTGCCTTAGTTTTTAAGGTAAATTAGCCTATTTTAATTTACCGAGGACGTACATAAATTGCCTTAGTTCTAGGCAAAGTTATGCTCGTCCAAAAAAAATCCTTTTGCCTTAGTTTTTAAGGTAAATTAGCCTATTTTAATTTACCGAGGACGTACATAAATTGCCTTAGTTCTAGGCAAAGTTATGCTCGTCCAAAAAAAATCCTTATGCCTTAGTTTTTAAGGTTAATTAGCCTATTTTAATTTACCGAGGACGTACATAAATTGCCTTAGTTCTAGGCAAAGTTATGTTCGTCCAAAAAAAATCCTTTTGCCTTAGTTTTTAAGGTAAATTAGCCTATTTTAATTTACCGAGGACGTACATAAATTGCCTTAGTTCTAGGCAAAGTTATGCTCGTCCAAAAAAAATCCTTTTGCCTTAGTTTTTAAGGTTAATTAGCCTATTTTAATTTACCGAGGACGTACATAAATTGCCTTAGTTCTAGGCAAAGTTATGTTCGTCCAAAAAAAATCCTTTTGCCTTAGTTTTTAAGGTAAATTAGCCTATTTTAATTTACCGAGGACGTACATAAATTGCCTTAGTTCTAGGCAAAGTTATGCTCGTCCAAAAAAAATCCTCTTGCCTTAGTTTTTAAGGTAAATTAGCCTATTTTAATTTACCGAGGACGTACATAAATTGCCTTAGTTCTAGGCAAAGTTATGCTCGTCCAAAAAAATCCTTTTGCCTTAGTTTTTAAGGTAAATTAGCCTATTTTAATTTACCGAGGACGTACATAAATTGCCTTAGTTCTAGGCAAAGTTATGCTCGTCCAAAAAAAATCCTTTTGCCTTAGTTTTTAAGGTAAATTAGCCTATTTTAATTTACCGAGGACGTACATAAATTGCCTTAGTTCTAGGCAAAGTTATGCTCGTCCAAAAAAAATCCTCTTGCCTTAGTTTTTAAGGTAAATTAGCCTATTTTAATTTACCGAGGACGTACATAAATTGCCTTAGTTCTAGGCAAAGTTATGCTCGTCCAAAAAAATCCTTTTGCCTTAGTTTTTAAGGTAAATTAGCCTATTTTAATTTACTGAGGACGTACATAAATTGCCTTAGTTCTAGGCAAAGTTATGCTCGTCCAAAAAAAATCCTTTTGCCTTAGTTTTTAAGGTAAATTAGCCTATTTTAATTTACCGAGGACGTACATAAATTGCCTTAGTTCTAGGCAAAGTTATGCTCGTCCAAAAAAAATCCTCTTGCCTTAGTTTTTAAGGTAAATTAGCCTATTTTAATTTACCGAGGACGTACATAAATTGCCTTAGTTCTAGGCAAAGTTATGCTCGTCCAAAAAAATCCTTTTGCCTTAGTTTTTAAGGTAAATTAGCCTATTTTAATTTACCGAGGACGTACATAAATTGCCTTAGTTTTAGGCAAAGTTGTGCTCGTCCAAAAAAAATCCTTTTGCCTTAGTTTTTAAGGTAAATTAGCCTATTTTAATTTACCGAGGACGTACATAAATTGCCTTAGTTCTAGGCAAAGTTGTGCTCGTCCAAAAAAAATCCTTTTGCCTTAGTTTTTAAGGTAAATTAGCCTATTTTAATTTACCGAGGACGTACATAAATTGCCTTAGTTTTAGGCAAAGTTGTGCTCGTCCAAAAAAAATCCTCTTGCCTTAGTTTTTAAGGTAAATAAGCCTATTTTAATTTACCGAGGACGTACATAAATTTCCTTAGTTCTAGGCAAAGTTGTGCTCGTCCAAAAAAAATCCTTTTGCCTTAGTTTTTAAGGTAAATTAGCCTATTTTAATTTACCGAGGACGTACATAAATTGCCTTAGTTCTAGGCAAAGTTATGCTCGTCCAAAAAAAATCATTTTGCCTTAGTTTTTAAGGTAAATTAGCCTATTTTAATTTACCGAGGACGTACATAAATTGCCTTAGTTCTAGGCAAAGTTATGCTCGTCCAAAAAAAAAATCCTTTTGCCTTAGTTTTTAAGGTAAATTAGCCTATTTTAATTTACCGAGGACGTACATAAATTGCCTTAGTTCTAGGCAAAGTTATGCTCGTCCAAAAAAAATCCTCTTGCCTTAGTTTTTAAGGTAAATTAGCCTATTTTAATTTACCGAGGACGTACATAAATTGCCTTAGTTCTAGGCAAAGTAACGCAATTTAACCTATTTCACGTTACCTAGGACGTAAATAATTTGCCTTATTTCTGGGCAAAGTTAGGCTAGTCAAATAACATGAAAAAAAGCAAAACACCTTAGTTATTTAAGGTAAATTAGCCTATTTCACGTTACCTAGGACGTACATAAAATGCCTTAGTTCTGGGCAAAGTTATGCTAGCCAACGTTTACCTAAGGTATCTAAGGCAAATTAGCCTATTCCACTTTACCTAGGGCAAAGACATTGCCTTAGTTCTCGGCAAAGTTATGTTCGTCGACATTTACCTTATTTGTTTAAGGTAAGTTAGCCTATTTTAATTTACCAAGGACTTACACAAATTGCCTTAGTTCTTGGCAAAGTTATGCAAGCCGATGTTTACCTTAGTCATCTAAGGTAAGTCAGCCTATTTTACTTTACCTAGGACGTACATAAATTGCCTTAGGCTTGGGAAAATTTATGTAAGTTAGGTAAAATTCATACAAAAATAGCTTTACCTTAGATTTCTAAGGCAAATTAGCTTATTTGTACGTTGCCTAGGAGAAAAATATTGCCTTAGTCCTAGGCAAAGTTATGCTAGGAAAATAACATCCATACAAAATAATTTACCTAAGCAATCTAAGGAGAATTAGCCTATTTCACGTTACCGAGGACGTACATAATTTTGCTTAGAACTAGGCAAAGTTATGCTCGAAAAATAAGTTCCATACAAAATATTTTACCTAAGGCGAATAGGCTAATTTTACACATGTTTTTTCTCTGGGTGTATGGATCATCGATCACAAATGTGTTAAAACCAAATGATGAGAATGAATCAAAAGCGATAATAACGAGAAAAAATTTCAAAAATGCACATCGTTATATTTCAAACCATTTTTTAATGTTCTGTCACGTACGGACAAATCACGTCACGTGTCGGACAGAGTACAATTTGGTAGTAATTTTTAGTAGTTTTGTAATAGCTAAGCACCTGGTTGGGTTTTGACAGGCCATGAATTTGGTACTCTATCCTATTTTTGTAAGTTTGAATGTAGCGAGAATTCAAAAGTCCAAGTAAGGTTCTGGCGATTTTACATGACAACACAGTCTATTTTAGTGAGGCATTTCAGAGACCGGGAGATAAATCGCTCGCGTTTTGGATGTTTTAGCGGAGCCAAAATAAAATTTCAGGTTTTCCGTGTAGAGTATTACTAATGCAATGTACCAAGTTTGAAGCAAATCAGTTCACCGGTTTTGCTATAAACGTACATTGAAACTAAAAATTCAAATATTTGTAAATTAGCTGAGAGTTATGGCTGATTTACAATGACGCGTTCGCGTTCGCGATGCGTACGTTACATTTAACAAGCGCTACGGCTGCGTTAAGATAAATCGAGCAAAAAACTTTAAACTTTTTTCAACACAAGATGGCCACATACCTAAATTGAAATCGAACTGTCAAAACGCACGCAAAAGTTGAATAATCTCTACTTTGGCGTTGCAGTTGCTTACGTTACGTTGGGTTGTGTACCTACTGATACATGCAAAATCGTAACATAATGCTCAACGCGTCATTGTAAACACTAAACAGATATTCCTATGCCTGAACTTTTGCGTTGACAGGCAAATCTTTCAACGCAACGCCCAACGCGGCATTGTAAATCAGCCATTACTCTTTTTCATGGAAAGCTCCAGCACCACATTTTTAAATTAAAAAAAAAAAAGTTGTGCTGTTTTTGCGCAACTTATAATGCCTTGTGCCCTAAGTATTTAAAAAAATTGCAAATTTTATGGATGAATTTTTTTTTTAAGTTTTGCAATTTTGTAAAAATAAAAGATGTATTGTTTTTGGCTTAGTTTGTGCTACTCAAAAGGATTCAAAAATCGCATATTTCCAACTTTTACGGCCAATAAACAATTTTGCGAATTGTCAAGTTAACACCACCATTTTCGATAAAAAACTGTGCTGTATTTATTGCACTCAACTTTTGCTGCCTTGTGCCATTAATATTTAAAAAAATTCGCTGATTTTATGAATGAAAATTATTTGAAAATTTGCAATTTTATAATAATGAAAGGTGTGCTTTTTGTGCTTAGTTCTTGCTCCCATATGCCATAGAGCAAAAAATTTGCATATTTTTGCACCTTTTACGACCAAAAAACAATGTTGTGAAGCACTGCCATTTTAAATTTCAAAAATGTACCTACTGTTTTTTCTAAATATTCTAAACAGAAAATTTCAAGTACTGAGTTTGGAAAAAATCGACTGGCTCGTCTTAAAACTTTTGAAATATGATTTTTTTCTTAATCCAAACAAATAATTTTTTGAAAATTTTACTACATATTGTAATAAAATATTTTTGTGATGCATAAGCATAGAAAAAAAAATGATTTAAATCAGTCACTGCTTTCAAGAAAATCGAAAATCAATAAAACTGTTATTTGGGAGGTACCATTATTAAGCATTTTTTGAATACAAAAATCAGTGTTTTGCTCTTGCTACAGAAATGCATAATGGATTTTTTTTTCTGAAACTTGTGGTCTGTTATTGTTTTTGTTATTGCATATTATATTTTCATTTATTTCAAGTTTGTTTATTAATATTTCGTTGCACCATTTTTACTTGCGATATATGGGTTGGGCTCATAGTTCTGTATGTGTCAAAACTCGGATTACAAAATTCTTTATTCCTAAATTCTGTTATTCAAAATCCTATAAATCCAAAATTCTGTAAGTACCGAAATTCAGTTTTCAAAACTCTGTTAAATATATATTTCTGTATTTCAAAATTTTGTAAATGATAAAAGAAAAGTTTTCTCTTTTACATATCATTTACTGAACTGAGAAGTATAGTTTCAAATTCTAACAGAGCATTCCCGAATATTTTGCTTCATTGGCTTACAGCTATTGTTATGGTGAGAATGACATACATAAATGAATTCAAAATTTTATGAAGAAACCAATTCAGACATGTGAATTGACTGATAACATGTCTGCTCGTGTCGTATTTCCCAAAATTACGAATCTCTACGAATTTTAGTAGAACATTTTTTTTTGTATGAACTTTGACATTACTTAGCCTATATTCGTATAGAAATTCGTAGTTTTGGCAGGTATTTACGTAGAGGAAGACATTTTTTGTTTAGTATTTAGTTTACCTTGTTTTAAAAAACATTTTCTTAGTATTCTTCTTTTGAATTTCTGTGGATTGTCTGTATAGTTTAGAGCTTAAAATAAATCCAGTTCAAAATAATATAGATACCGATCTCTTTCCAATTGGAGTGTACATTTGAAATGACAGAAATTAAAGAGGCATATCTTGCAAAATCACTGGATTATATTTTCGTTGGGCGCCTTTTTATCTTAAGGGCAAATTGTTTGGTATACAATAATAATGAACGTTTTTCTTTACAATAATTTGTAATTTTTGTTTATTGAATAAAATTATCACAAAATTTTAATTTAAAAGTTTGGGTTTACAGAATTTTTGTTTATTGAATAAAATTATCACAAGATTTTAATTTAAAAGTTTGGGTTTACAGAATTTCAACCAGCAGAATTATGGACAGGCATACAGAATTTTAAAACACAGAATATTGGACAGCATTTTGAAATACAGAATTTTGGATTTACAGAATTTTGAAATACAGAGTTCTGGATTTACAGAATTTTAGAATACAGAGTAATGGAAAAACAGAATAATGGAATACATTGCTATGTTCATACAGAATTTTTTATCCATACATAATATCGGCCATTGCAAAGTAACGGAGAAGACAATCGGACGCTTGTAGTAAGGTTTTTCTTGTTAAGAAATTAATATTTTCTTATGAAACTCAGTGGTTTTTAAAAATTCATCACAAAGTACGCGACACATAAATTTCACCAACAAATTATGAAATTTAGTAAGTTTATACAAAATAATAGATGGTAACGGAGAAGACACGTACGATTTAGAGATTTCCGACCTTTGCCTTCAAGTTTAAAACTCTGCGCCGTCCATTAAGATATGAAGTTGATTTTTTTTGCACACTTTTATAAAACCATTTATCAAAACATTTATCAAAAACCATACTTGGTTTAATGCCAACTTTTATTTTACTATCAGAAAAAAATATGGAAGATGGTAACGGAGAAGACAACTAATGGTAACGGAGAAGACACGTACGATTAAAGATTTCTTTTTTGTTCAATTATATTGTAATTCGTATTTTTAAATTATTCTCATCAATGATAAAAGTGATTCAGGCAATTGAAAAAATGTGTATAAAATTTCATTGAAATCGGTTAACGTTAACACGTGCTAGCGAGCACTTGAAATTTTTCATTCAAAATACATTGGGTTTTCACAGTTTTTACTCAAAATATCAGCAAAATTGTAAAAGTCAATGGAGCATCTTTAAACTTGGCACATAAATTAACTACCGTAAGGAGTATCAAAAAAAATTATTTTCAATAGTTTTGTATAATATTAACCCCATCAAAAAATTTAATTAAATATCGTTGTTTTTGTGCATTTGTTGCTTTTTTAAATGGAGTAACTGTTATTTACAAAAATAAAAAAAAATATGTTTGTAAACTCCTTATGGTACTTAGCATATGTACCAAGTTTAAAGTTTTTCAATCAACGTTTACACTTTTACCGGCACTTTGAGTTAAAGACTGTGAAAACGCCATGTATTTTATATGAAAAACTTCAAGTGCTCACTAGCACGTGGAAACGTAAACCGATTTCAATGAAATTTAACACATATGTATTTTTAGTTACCTCAATCTATTTTAAGCATGGGGATCAAAGAAATTCAGACTTGTAAAAAAAAGTGCCTATGAGTCGTTGAAATTTTGATAAGAAAGTGCAATTTTGTCTTCTCCGTTACCCTGTTTTAGACCGTTAGACATGATTCAAAAATCTATAAAAAATCTACCACAATCCTTTTTCAAGTATTGCTATGTATGCAGAACAATTTTACAAACACTAATATAGTTCACCATTTATACCAACTTTTGTCATTTTTCGGTAACGGAGAAGACATGAAATGTTCAGTCATTTCGAGGCGTAGTATTACTATTTTTATAGCGGTCCTATCAAGAAAATAGCTCTGAATTTAAATAGTGTATTGAAAACACTTATAAAAACCTAACTGCACGTCGCCATTTGCATCACGATTTATAGAGAACTGATAGCGGCAAAAATGCTGAAAAATGCCCACGAAAGATAAAGTATGAGCTTTTTTGATCACTTGCCTATTTTACAACGACAAGTACAATTTTATATTCACAGTTTTTTCATTAAATCTAAAATATACTCTAAATATTGGCATATTTAAATATATTTTTTTCCTTAATTTGAAATTGAGTTGCTTGGTTTCGAAATTTTTGGAATGGTTGATATACAGAATTTTGGTCAGAATAGCGAGTTTTAAATTCAAAAACTATTCAACTCGATATTTTGGTCAGGCTTGTCATTACGATGATAAGCAAGACGAGAAAACTGGGGCTATGTTTTTCTGTCTGTTTGGTTACAGCTACATTTTTAAACAAAAATAACGGTACCTGCCATACAAATTTTCTAACAATTATGCATAATCATATTTTTCACGAAATTAAACAAATTTCCTTTAACCTACCTTTGGACAGAAAACCATTTTGCAAAAAATGGTTACTAATACCTCCCGCAAAGAACTATCCCGATTAATTTAATTTTTCTTCAGAAGGATATTTCCTAATTGAATTACTCTTTTCTAAAAAGAATTTCGAAATCTATAAAAAGAATTTTCAAAACATAATTTTTTTGGATTTCTGAAAAATGTTCAATTTTTATTTTTAAATGAAATAATTTTAAAGCTACATGGTCGAGCTTTTTTGAATCTCGGAATTAAAGAAATTTGGATCTACTGGAATATTTTAAGAAAAAAATTAACTTTTGTGAAAAAAAAGAAACTGTTAACGAAAATAATTTTTTCTTCTTAAAAACGGCTCCTAAGATTTTTTAAAACTTTTTCTGTATTCTATAATTAGTGCGATCTACTATCAAAAATTATAAAATTTACACTTGGCAACTATTAATCATAGCACGTTTCATTTTATTTTAAATTTTCTTACTATCGGCTGAACGGATTTAGATTGATTTTCAAAATTTTCAAAACAAAGAAATTTGATAAAAAAAATCACATTTTTTTTTTAATTCAATATCTCAAAAACGAATTGAAATTTATTTTTTTGAAATTTTATTTTCCTATGCACATAAATACCTTAATATTAAATTGCATAGCAAAATTTTTCCTTAAAAATATTTTAAATATGTATATAGAAAAATTATTTTTTTATAAAACTGCTCCATTGATTTTAATTTTTTTTCCATAAAATTATTATATTTGATCAAGAATTCATCCTCGTTTTTGATCTCAAAAGATTAAAGGAGTTGTTTAAGCTAATTTTAAAAATATTGTCTTTCATACTTTTTAAAATGTACTTCCTACAATTTCCATGTCCTTCTGCATATGGGTCAATATTTCAAAATATTAATATTTCCGTCTCCTTCATTTTTGAACCGAAGTACAAAATTTTTAATAAGTTTGTTAATTGGATGGCTTAAAACAAACGGCTTCTAATATTCGCTGTAGACAAAAAAAAGTTAAAAAAAAATATCATACCCGCTATCTCCATTTAAACACCCAAAATGTCATTCCCCTGACGTGTCCCTAAGCCTACTTACCACACTGCCTGAATTTTAGCAACGAAACTAAAAACGATACAAAAAATCTAATAATGCAGTCTTTTTAATAATATATGCATTCTAACTAAAAAATACTTAAATGATTTTTAGTTGATTTATTTTTTTAAATAGGAGCTATTAAGTAAGTGTCCACCATAAATTGATCATTTCTATCCCACCAATGGAAATTAAAAAAAAAAATATATATAGGCTCAAAATAGAAAACTGATTTTTTTGTTGTTTAACGGTACCAAATCGTTCTTTATGAAAATTGAAGTAAGAGTTTCAAAAAAACTTAGTTGTCTTTTTTATTTCAAGTTAAGGCAACGATTTTGTTTTTCGTCAAGCGAAAGTGTCATTCCTCTAACGCGTGTTTTTACTAAACCGTGTGGTATAAAAATTTTACAAGCTAACTCGTCTGTGTCTTTTACAAGGACCTACATGATAAATAATATAAAACACCTAATTTTCTTACAACCTCGATTTAATTCTCTTAAAACACCTTTCGCAGTCATTCCCCTAACATCATTTTTTGTGTCATTCCCCTGACCTTCAAGTTTTCATTATAATGATTGATTGAGTTTTAGAACTTCTAGAAGGATCAATAACATTGCGTTTAAACATATTTTCAGTATTTTTAGTTGTTTTCAATTTTTAAACATTTTCTCGTTCAAAATATCATAAAATAATGTAATTATTGCTAAAAAAATGTCTACTCTCGCAAAAACCTTGAACCACAAGAGCAAGTTCGTGCGACATAGTCGTGGATACTATTTTTAATGATAGTATTTGTTCTCTTTTTTCTTAATCCTCCTGAAACCATCCGCAAAACTAAATATCTATCAAATCACCGGAGTTAATATACATTTTTGTCATTCCCCTGTACAAATGTCATTTCCCTGACTTAAAAAACCGTTAGAATTAATCAAATACTATGACCCCTTGTTTGAAAGTGGTTATTAAAGAGCTATTAAGAGATATAATTGTTATTCTAGCAAAATAGGTTGTTTTGAGCAAGGGTCCAATTTAGATTCAAAAATATTAATGTTTTGAAATATTGACCCATATACATTTTTTTTTAACCTTTAGCCTCTTGAACATAAGAGTAAGTACGTGTGACCCAGTCGTGCATTTTATTTAAATTCCTTATTGAAATGTAAATTTCAAAATTCTAAGCTTCTTAAACATAAGCGCAAGTTCGTGCAACCGTGCATTTTATTTATATCGCTCCACAAATTTCGAGCTAGCACCTGGTCGATCTTCTGTAAGCTGTGTCTAAGAATATTAAAATTTCATTTTGGTAAAAATTTACTTTCAATAGGTAGCTTTGAAAGAGTTCCTTTTCCCAAATGGAATTAATCTTATGTTTTTTTCCAATATTAATACAATGAAGACAAGTTATTTAATCACTGAAATCTAACCTCAAATTCCAACACTTCATTTAGTTTCATCGAAGCACAAGAATTAGGGTTATTTTGTAAGCCCATAATTAAATCCTTTTCTGTACTTCACAACTACATTTCAGACTTGATTGTTAAAACCTAAAAACAATCCTGCAAACACCAATCAGTATTTTCTAATGTTCTCTTCAATTAGCAATGCAAACAACAAAACGATCTCTATTTTCCCCATTAATTTGATTAAGTCAACATTGAGAGGATATGGAACTCGAAAGTAAAATGTGTTTTTAGCAAACAGACTGTCATTGTAGTATCCTTGTTTTTGACTTAACATTTCGTGGAAATTTTCATAACCATATTCAAATGGCATGTTTGGGTGCGGATTTATTTAGTACGGCATGGCTGATGGCTGATGGTTGGGGATGGGGCAATTAGGTGTTTGTCATATTGAAAATATATTATTTCAACGCATTTTCAATTTTCAAGTGTAATCAAATATAGTAACAGATGTCATTTTCAGTCATTTACAGTTACCATATAAGTGGGTGTGTGCGTGCGGCATGGCATAAAATATATGGCACTCCCCAAAAAAGCCACTTTATGATGAGAGTCCTTTGGCAAGGAGTGAATTGAATATTTCTACTTTATAGGTATTTGCATTTTGTTTCGAGTTTCATTGAAATTGCGTTCATTACATCACATGGTGCGACTTTCTCTCGTCACAGTTAAATTATTTAAATGTAAGTATAGACGCATGCGATGCGAGGTTTAGAATCTGAAGTGTTGTCTGTCTGACTGCTTGTCTGTATGACAACAACAGAAGAGCAACAAGCTATAAAGCTACCCTCTTCAGATTTGTATACAATTCACAATTAACCGACCTGGATAAATTGAGTTTGTTAGAGTTCTATTGATGAGTCTTTTTATAAGAGGCTGGGACAGAGGGGGGGAGTGGAATATGCATTAGCAAATCGAAAACAATAGAAATTTTAGGTGTGAGCGGTTTGTTGGAAAAGGGAAAATAGATAATGGAATGCAAAAGGCGTAAATAGAACCTTTTAACTGTTTGTTTAGGTGCGAGGTTATACATAATGATGGTTAAAAGTGTTAGGTTGATTTTTTTTTTGATATTTTATTGTTTAATTTTTTTTACGAAACATTTTATGCGAGATATTAATGAACATTATAGGTAAGAACCTATGTATGTATCTACTAAGAAAATATTGAAGTATATTTTTAGAAGTGACTTTATGACATTTCTATGCGCTAACACTTCTGTGAGCAGCAAAATAATACCGAAATCGGTTTGGTAATTTGGCACTAAAGCAAGTGCATCTTCATGTGTATTAAACTTCAGAGGGATTATCTACAGAGACGTACCTCTGCCTCAGTAAAGCTAGTCTGGTTACTAACTTTCTCGATTTTTTGTCTTTCAAAATTTTGAGCCTATAAAATTCCTGGAATACATTTTGTTAAACATTCTTTGGGATTTATTATTTTTCTCTGCCCATATCACACTTCAAATCAAAACAATTTTTTTTATAAATCTTTGATAAAACATTAAAAAAAAATGGTACTAAGAACCCATAACTTAGATGTACATACATCTAATTGGATTTAATAGCTACATTATGATACTCATCTCCAACGAGCATTGATGCATTTCTTCATAACCTAATGTTATGTTCTCCATCTGACGGTATGATAATAATTCAAATATCATTTGTAGCTAATAAACGACATACGAATGTGAGTGCTCCAAACGTCACAAATAAATAAATTAACGACCACAAAAAAAAGGTAATTTCACACGGTGATGCTCCCATACAGTTAAATCTCTGCTTCCATTAAGTGGCATCTAAGGACAATTGAATGCACTAAAACTGACTCATTATTCATTTTATGATCCATACACACACTAGGTATACACGTCGTACATTAAACGAATTTTATACACAAAATCTGGACAAATAGGAAAATTTCGATCATTAAAAATGCCTAACTGATTGAAAATTACAATATATTTTGTCTACAGATTGGTATCTTTTTGTGTGTAAAAAATAAAAAGTGATCGTTATAGTGATGGTGACCTCTCTCTCACTGCGTGTCGTACGCGTTAGTAAAATTCAAATTAAGGAATCATATCTTTGGTCTCGGGATGGGATACTCGGGATTGACAGAACGATTTTTCAAAATTTCAGTTTTCATGATAATTTTGTGATGAATATTAAGTTTTATTGAATTTTTTTGTTTTCAAGAAAATGTTCTCCTTTTTTATGGTTTATATGGACTTTGTGGTCAGTGGTGAATGTGGATAATGTGTTTGTTTATTGTTTGTATACCAATAGCATTTTATAGGAAAGATTGTAATTTTGAAAACTTTTTCTTTATAGCCATCAAATTTTATGATCCTAGGAATTGGTTTAGTCATTCACAATTAAGTATATGAACCATCAAGTAGTGTATTTTAATGTCCAAAGTTTCGTATAGGAAGACCGAAATAAACCAATTTGTCATCTTACGTTCGAAGGATGAGGTATAGGTATGCTCGTGGGATACGTGTCTACACTTTAAACTTTATTTTGAAAGTCGTTTTTATTGAATTCCAATAATTAAACGATTCATTATGTATCTCTAAGCTGCAAATTATAAATGAGATCTATGCTGGTGAGTCCCTCAATCCAATTATTTGAGTTCTGCTGGTAAAGGCTTTGCAGGTTTTGCCCTCGATTTCCTTGTCTTGTCGTTTAACACTTTGTCGTATTCTAAGTAGCATACTAAGTTTCCATGGCTTTGAATCAACAAAGCAACCCCCAAATGGTCGTTATGCCGACCAAATGTAACATGTGCTAATCGACGGAAGACACGACTCAAATATCAAAGACGAGCGAACTTTTCGAGGAACAGACGTCCACTCTGACTATATCTTCATTGCAGGAAGGTTAAGAGCTTGACTGCTATCAAAATATAATCCAAAAACTCTCCACTTTGTTCATTGAACTGCCACAGACACCTGACAATCGAAACCGCAATTGGCAACCAATCACCCCAACAAAAGATGATGTTGAATGCATATACAGCTGAAAAGAAGACCCTGCGTAGAAAAAAGAGATACGCGGCCTCCTAGCTCCAGGATAATATCGTAGAGTCTTCAGATTGAAACAACACCGGAAAGTCTTATAAAAAGCCAAGCAAGTGGCTGCTGGCCTTAAAACCGGAACGCAGGCTCTTCGAAACAGCAAACTGAACCTAGTCACCGAAGCACAAAGAATAGCAGAAGTATTCAAGCAAATAGGCATCAGGTAGACTAAGAAAAAAGAAAAAAGAGCACCTACATCCAATCAATGAAGACCCAGTACCACCTTGCAGTAAGAAACAGTTTGATTTAGCTATAAGGAACTTCAAACGAACAACAAAACCACCGACCAGATCTCAAGGAGCTCTTTAAGCACGTAACGTATCAACCAAGTTTGGGTGGAAGGAAGCATGC
The DNA here is from genome assembly GCA_963921185.1 of Dasysyrphus tricinctus. NCBI lineage: Eukaryota > Metazoa > Arthropoda > Insecta > Diptera > Syrphidae > Dasysyrphus > Dasysyrphus tricinctus. Next base: position 102,387,215 of record OY992533.1, on the reverse strand, counting down.
CCGATGACTGGTCTATCAGCTCCATATGTCCCATCTATAAAAATGGTGATGTCCTACAAGAACTATCAAGGCATATCCCTGATTAAAATCCTACCCAACTTACTGCGTGAGCGTCTAGAGACGTTCTGCAACACTATAATTGGCAAGCACCAGTGTGGTTTTCGGCCAGGTAGACGAAAAATATTAATTTCAGGCAAATCCTAGAAAAAAATCAACGAGTTTAATGTCGAGACATACCACCTATTCATCACTTCATCGTCAGATGGCTGAATATGGAACCCTGGGAAAACTTATTCAGTTGTGTCGCGTAACATTGGAAAATCCACGACGCAATTTGTAACCAGGCAGAAGCTCTTCCTTATACTTACTTATTTCCTTAAGGTAGCACTACATTCCGGGGTGAACTAGGTCTCAATCAACAAGCTTCTTCCAGCCGGCTTGGTTTCTAGCTAGCTGTGTCTACAGATTCACACGCCAAGTTGGTTGAGGTCCTCTCCCACTTGCGTGCGCCACCTTTTACGTTGTCCACCTCTACTTCTGCGCCGCCGGAGCATTGATATCCATTCGCTCGAGGTGACCAAGCCATCAAAAGCTCTTCCGAACTATTCCAAACATGCACAGGTTTTGGCAAGGAGATACGCATTCATGTGATTTCTTCAATCTAGTTCTAGAGCAAATAGTTCGCAGGACATGTCCCGAACGGCATCTTAGTGAAGATCCGACGAAGAATAATTATTACTAGTATCCCCCCGTGGTCGAAATTCGACCTTTCTCTATTAATGTTTTAATGGCAAGATATGAATATAAAAATTAGATTCTGCCAGAGCGATTGGCTATACCTTTCAAATTAAAAAAAAATTATGAAAATACGATGCCATTAAGTCAGTTAAAAAGGGAGATATAGAAAAGTGTTTACGTATTAATATATAGATCCTAGCAAACCGGTGCTACTTTGGTTTGAAGCAAAAAAAGGGTTCCAAACTCCTGACACGTAAGGCGAAATGCTAGTGCACGCTCTAAGGTCCTGCCTTAGTGCACCTATCGTTGGCCGATAATCAGAAAGGGAGAATTGATATAAGCTCTTTTGAAAGAAAAATTCTTCTACAGATATTTAGTCCTTTGTACGAGAAGGGGGCAAATGGAGTGTATCAAGATGTAGATATAGTCCAGAAAATCAAATCCACACATCAACGAAGAAGACCGAATCTCCGATTTTAAGACCAAGGCATCGCGGATAGCAGAAATCTTGGTCTAAATGACTGGGAAGCAGCGTTTTCGGTATCGTAGCGTAATGGATGGCTGCGACATGATGAAAGTGTATTCTAACTTCTAACTTCCGTTTGCCAGTTGGATCGTGCCATATGGTTTTAAAATTGTTTTATCAACGGCTTCTAAATGGCTTTTAACCGGCTCATCTACGAACTTTAACCATCTTATCCATAGTGTTTCCACTGGCTATCAACGGTTTCTCAAAATTTCAGTATCGGTTACCTTCATGGGTAAGGATTTTGATTTTTCTTGATAATTTGAAATGGACTCGAAACACGGACAAATAAGATTAGTTCTTAACATCATTTTTGGTGCTGAATCTAAGTCCGTCATCTTTTTTCCTCAATTAGCTCTTGATTTGGAAATATTCTCGTTATAAAATTTTAAATATTTGGTTTTCGTTATTTTTGAGGTAACATATGCAATGAGCTGTAAATCATAAAAATGGTGATGAACTTTTTAGGTTGGGTTAGGTAGAAGGGTTGACAGTTGAAATTGTCACCGTCACACTTAGAAACCCTAGGAAGTTGTATCCTACTTAATGTGAGAGCCTATGTGTTCTGTTAGCAATGAAACCATTAAGAGGCGTTGACGAATTTCAGAAAGCTATATTAGCCGAATTTCTAGGAAGTTTCTCTAAGTCGTCAAGGAAATGATTCCCTAGTTATTTCTTTCTTAAATGACAGAGTGCTGTACAATGAAAAAGGAAGTGAAAGGTATCCTCATATACTTCTTACTGCACCCTCTCTAAAGGTCGTCAGTCTCAGTACTTAGCCTAGTTTTCTTTTTGTGGTATTTCGGTAGGTTGTATCCTGTGATAATGCTGACAAGGGAACGAAGATGTATCTCGTTCATTTGTCTAATTTTGTCTGTCCTCTGCTTATTGAAATTTGACCATAACTTTCTAGTTGTGTCGCATTTGTCGAGCAGATTCCATCTCTCATTGGTTTTTTTCTAATTTTTGTTACAAAAATCCTGTTTGATGCTACAGGTTGGTATGGTGAAGGTGATTACTTACATCTTACTAAGGATATCTCGGAGAGTATCATAGATTTTTAATTTTTTTAAACAAATAAATGAGACAAAAAACTCAAGATTAAAAATCCTTTCCCTACTACCATAATGGTGAGCTTCTGAGCCCGACACTGTCCGGCTTCCAATTAATAAATCGTTTCAACCACTAAAATATTTAAAATGTTTTTTACTAGTGAATCCATGGATTTAGAAATATTTCTTCATAATTATATTCATAGACTTTGACATCCCAGAAAGCCATTTGACATTGTTTCTAATAAAACATCATGCCTTTTATGCCTCCACCCTGATTTAACAAAGCATATTATTCGCAACAAGAAATATTTGCTTACCTACTCCATAGTTGATGGACGAGCACCTTCATCCCTTGATTCTTGATTAATTACCTCATTATCATGTGAATAAAATCCAACAATGAATATAAAATAGGCCCAAAATTACCTACTTCTTGTCTTTGATTGCGCATTTACACTTCATCCAAAGTTAAGCTTTTTTTCGAGTAACTTTAACCCTTAATTTACGGATTAACGTGTCATTAAGGAAAATTTTCAAATTTAAGTTCCAAAAAGGACATTTTTTGGCAGACTGCTGAAAAATAAAGATTAGACCCAAAAAATTTACATTTCAATGAATATCCATTATTTGATTAATCACAGAGGACTAAATTGAGTTCAACAAAAGAAATGTTATAAATATCATGAAACAGTTTTGACACCCACCACATTACACTACACTACATGACAATGACTAGCCAAAAAAAAAACAATACATAAAAAATGGAATTCGGCCCTTGTTTGATATACAATTTTTTTACCTCCGACATAATAATATTCGTATGTGTCGATACAATAAGGACTCCCATATTCAATGACAGTGCAAGAATGTGTCAAATAATGGACGCACAAATTGCATTATGACAGGACCACACCCTGAATAATAGAAAAATAGTCCTTACAAACGATATTTTTCCTATTCTTGTGTTGTTATTTGCGAAAAATGTTAAACTATGTGCCAAAATCGATGATCCTTAAATACAAGGATGCATTAACATAACTAATGGTATTTATATCTTTTTTTTCTGTTCATGACTTTGTTTAAGGATATGTATGTGTTCATATAAGCCGGCACACATGAGGACGACGACGATGTGATGGTCGAAAGGACATTTGGGCTATGCAGAAGCAGCTCCCTCGCATGTCTCAGCGATGATGATTGATTGAGTAATGACTAGACAATTATTTCGACTTCCTTATGGATGAGTTGATTTCATGTCGCAGATATATATATAAAAGTTTTCCTGTGTTTTTTTTTCGAGGTTTCAAATGTCCAGAGTATCATAATTAATAAGGCCCTTGAACTGTTAGTATATCATCAGATACATAAAGGAACAAATAAATGGGATTATATGGGTGGAAAAGTAAAAGAAAATTCCCGCAAATCACTCGAAATAAAATTTTCTCATTAATTTAATCTGATTTGATGATCAGGAATATATTTTTGCTAGTGTGTATGAAATATGCACGGTATCCGTATCCATTTAATGAATTATTCATAAGGCAAGTCCAAGTAGTAGTTGATGCATTATAATCTAGAGAGGGGTGTATGTTGGTTGGAAAATAGATATAATGTAAGTAAGACAAAAGTTTACTGACACTATAAATGGATGAAGTGATTTAGGAAAATGTCATGCGTAACTCTTGGAAAAGATTTAAGAAGAAATTATACATATATCAATATTGGCTTATGGAGATGTCAATCACAGAATTGATTTAATTCAAATGGATTTAAATAAATAAAAAAAGGACGTTCTTAAAAAGACAGTATCAGAAGGACTTCTTTTCTTTGACTTGAATGTCCCACCTGACAATTATTTCTAAACACTTTTTTCTCCGGATTGCCAGAAAACCCATCCACAAATTATGTTAAAGAAACTTTTCTACTGTCCATAACTGCTAGCAACTTTGGGCCCACAAGTGCATTTGGAGCTGAAACTGTCAACTTATAAGGTACATAAGAGATCAGACCATATGGACTCTAATCAGGATTGAAGAGTCTTGAAACTGTTGTTAGATATTTAAATTGATACTTAAAAGCTAATATATTCAATCACTTAATCATTAGGAACACATTTTTGTGATGATGTTTGCTATGATAAAAAAAACGTTGAATACTTCTTTCAGATTTCAGTTGGTGATGTTGGAGTGATTTTTATATTTTGATGTTTGCTATAAAAATAGAAAGGTTGAATATTTTGTTTTGCCCTGCTCCCTTCAGATTTCACTTGGCGGTATTGGAGTGCTTGTTTGATTTTGATGTTTGCTATAAAAATAAAAACTTGAATATTTTTTCTGAGGGGTAGACACACGTTTTTTTCTGAGATTGACCACAAGCCACATTAGCTTGACCCACCAAGAATTCATTTGAAGACCCTGGGGGATTTTGTTTTGTTTTTTGATGTTTGCTATAAAAAAAACAAACAAGTTGCATATTTTTTGTTTGGAGGTTGGAGACATTATTTTTTTTGTTATATTGACATAATGAAGCTGGTGGGCGAAGAAATTAATTGTTCCCACTTTCAGATTACATCAAGGGTTGTTGGAGTGCTCTTTTGTTTTTGATGTTTGCTATAAAAAAAGAAAAGTTTAATACTTTTTTTTCTAGAGGGTGGTGAAACGATTTGTTTTCTAGTTTGACAAGTTTAGAGCTGGTGTCACAAAGAACCCAATTGGTCCCACTACCTTCAGATCAGGGGGTGCTGAAGTACTTTTTTATTTTTGATGTTTGCTCTAAAAAAAAGAAGAATATTTTTTTTGGAGGGTAGGCCGACGGTTTTTTTTAAGACTGACAAACAAACCACATTAGCCAAGACTTAGTTTGGGGATGCTGTTTTTTTTATTTTTCATATTTGCTATAAAAAAGAAAAGCTTAATATTTTTTGTCTGCAGGGTGGACAAATGATTTTTGTTTTTTGTTGATTGACTTGCGAGGCTGGTGAACCAAGAACCCAATTGGCAGCGGTCCCTGCAGATTTCATTTTGGGTTGATTTAGTACTTTTTTGTTTTTGATGTTTGCTATAAAAAAGAAGAGAAGTTGAATGTTTTCTTCTGGAGTTGGAAATATATTTGTTTTTGTAGGTTGACAGGTAAAGAAAGAGCCTAATTGGCCCGCTCCCTTCGAATTTCATATGGTGGTGCTGGAGTGCTTTAGTATTATTTGATGTTTGCTATAAAAAAGAGAAGTTGATTTTTATTCTGGAGGTTGAAGAACAAACCGCATTGGTCTGGCCCCCCAAGACTGCGTTTGGGCTAGGGGAGATTTTTATTTTTTGATGTTTGCTATAAAAAAATGTACTAGTTTTTTTAATCTGGAGGGCGGACAAATGATTTTCTTTTTTGTAGATTGACATATGAGGCCGGTGGACAACCCTACTGGTCCCGTTCTCTTAAGATTCCAGTTTGCATTTGGGTGTTCTGCAGTAGTCTTTTGATCTTGATGTTTCCTATAAAAAAAGACAAATTTAATACTTTTATTTCTGGAGAGTTGACAAACTATTTTTTTTTTATAAATTGACATGTGTATCAAATGGACAAACGAACCAAACTAGCCTATGTCATCCTAAGACTTCATTTGGGGATGCTAGGCAGCTGTTATGTTTTTTGATATTTGCTATAAAAAACATTAATTTGAATATTTTCTTTTGTGAGTGACAAACGTAGAACCTCGTGGCTTGATGGTTAGTGCGTGGGACTGTCATGCTGAAGGTGTAGGTTCGATTCCCAGCCGTGCCACCTAAAAACAGAAATGTTTTACTAGAGGTACTGCCTCTTGCGAGGATCTGATAAATCCTCCAAGAGTATACTTGTCATAAAAAAGTGCATCTCATTAAATCGTTTGGACTCGGCAAAAAACTGTAGGTCCCCTCCATTCCTGCCAACAAACACGCACACAGGAATGGTTGTGAGTTGTAAGTCACTAGGCCCTGGTTCTCCATGAGCTCTTGCGCCACCCAATTTATATATTTTTTGAGTGACAAACGACCATTAAGTAAGAATAATTAGACAAAGGAACCTGATAAACATCGTTCAGAAATTTTGAGGTGATGGTTCTGTTTTCACACAGCTTAATAAAAGGAAATTCTCATTTAAACACAGTTTTTACCATAAAAAAACACTGACTCTGTAATACCATCTCGAGGCTCTTTAATGTTGTTGTATTTTGTTACATAGCTATCGTTTGGCATACATACACCTTGATTGGATAGTATTCTCTAAAACAATGTGGTGCCAAGTTTGCCGTTGGTGTTCTTATAGGAGCTTCTATACATCTTTTATGTGCTGTAAAATTGTATTTTCTTTTTATTTCCTAATTTGATGAGCGGAGACAACTATAGTGGATATTTTATTTTTTAGCTAACATTCATGCACAAATTGCACATATTTATTTTAGAAAAATTCACGTGAAACAAATTTTATAGTAAACTTACTCAGGTGGGTACCTGAAAAAATAGTTTTTACTTCTTAATTTTCCAGTGAGTTCCTACAATTATTTATTATTTATTGTATTATGATTTTTCTATTCCCTGCAATCTTTAATTATTTTAACTCTAAAGTATCTACCAAGATGTCTTTTTGAATCATAAACAAATAACTTCTCTCCCCTTTTAAAAATAGAAATATAAAAATACTCACTTCCATTTTTTAAGATTGATTTCTAAACAACTCCAAATACATCCCACCACCACCACTGTCCCTAAAATTTTGTTTTACCATAACAAATTGGGTGGCCAACCACATCATTCACCACAAAAGTGACACACCTATCTGTCAAATCCAAAAACCAAACTCTACATTGTCATGTACATACATTTTTCTATCTATATCATGTGGTGGCTATAAACAAAATGCATCCATCCCAGAGTTCGTATCTAACACGAGATATGTACATTTATGTAGGTACCTACAAGTTTAGTTTGTTATACACGCGGAATTAATATTCCACTCCAGCTCAATTGTATTACAACAAGACATATAGCTTGGCGTGCGCAGCTTGTGTGTAAACTAAATTGTGCGCCTCCAAGCAAAATGCATTCATCCCAATCAACTCCAAAACCAAACAAAAAAACTCGACAAACTAAACCCCATACAAGGGCGCACCACCTGCTTCTGATGCTTTTGCTTCCTTACTTATTTCAAAGAGCACATCCATCATAAACCCACCCTGTATCCTAAATAATAATTATTTTCCCCCCTCCCCAAAACATACATACAACACACCCCATAACAATTTATTAATAAGTCCAACAAATTCATAGTTCTCCATAATTAAAATTGAAATAGTTGCGCGCCCCAACTGCATATATGCAGTGTGCAACTGCAAGCATACAAAAACAAGTGTCTAATCTGTTGGGCTGACGTTAGACTGCACTGCGACTGTGTTTTTCATGCAACTTCTAAATGCTGATGCATTAAAATCCTCCGGACTGATGGTGGAGGCTGCGGTGGTGATGGTGATGGTGGTGGTGGTGATGCGGTGGATGGAACGGGACCAAGGGTGACACAACTTAAGCAGATATGAAACGAGGAAGAACAACAACAAACAAGTTTACTAATAAAACAAAAATAAACAAGCCGCAACGGCATCAGGTCAGATCGTTTACACCATCGGGCTTCATCTAAAATGCAGCATCAATTCAAGTCGCGCAGGCATCATCGTCATAGTAGTTGAAGTTCTATCTCCAACCTTTAGATAATAAATAAACTGGCTGTGTTCGGTGTTGCCAAATTCGCTTTTCTTTTAGATCTGTTTGCTGATATGAAACTTAAGCGCTTATGTTCTACTTAAAAAGCTTATGTTCTACTTTTTCCTCTGCGTAAACTGTCAAATCAACGTTTATGTTCTACTTAAATATTTATGTTTCGAATCAGCAAATGGGCCTTAGGCCCATTTGCTGATACGGAACATAAATACTTATGTTCCACATAAACCCTTAAGTGACACTTATTGCTTTGCACCAAACGTAAACTCAAACCTAAAAATCCTTAAGTTGAACATAACTTAGGTGGAAGAAATAGTACCACATAAGATACTTATGTTACACATTAATTTTCGTTTCCTGTTGGTTTTGACTTTTTGCCAAGAAATTTGAGGATATTATTAAAAAAATGATTTGTCAAATTGAGGAGAAAAATATTATACCCATTTTTTTCCATTTACAAAAGATTTTGTGAAGAAAATAACAAAATAATTGAATATGAAGAAAATTTGAAAAGAAGTTCTTCTGTTTAAGTGGAGTGACCGAATATATAATTCAAAGTTGAGTTGAGCTCACTTGAACTTTTAACTTTGAAAATAACAAAAGTTATTTTGAAAATAATAGAATTCTTTTAAAATGTCGTAAGTATGTATGTACCTAGGTATAGCCGATTTTGGTGATAAGTTTTGAGAGTTTCGGAAGCAAAATCTTAATTTGGAAATGCAAATATAAAACTGCAATATTGGCATTTCAATACATCGAACTACATTTATTTTACTTTTTTTCACTAAAATAAAGCAGGTACACTTTTATCAATGATAATGGCAACTTGACGTGCAAAGTGCACAATGGGTTGTATGCTAAAAGATGAGCAAGATCTCTGAGTCCGAGTTAACGAGCTTGAACTCACATGTGAGATCGATCGAGCAGAGTCGAACTCGAACTCGATTTTATATGCAAAAAAATGAGTTCTTTCTGAACAGCTCTAACTCGATCAATATAAGATCGATCTCAAAGCTCTTCGTCTTAAATAGTTGCGACTGTTATTTCTGTGCAGTGCGTAGAAGAAGAAAAAACATACATTTCTCTTACGCGGAAACGAAAAATTGGTGTTTAAAATTCAGTCGGATTATGTTCGTAAGCTTTTGCGAGTACTAGGGGTTAAAGCAATGAAATGAAATGCTACATGTATGTTAACAAAAACCGATTTGGTGTAGGTATACACAAACGGAAAAAAAAAATAATTGAAAAAGTGGTCAGTATGAAATTGCGATAATCAAAAAACTTAAGAAAACAAAATTTAAATACAAATTTTTAAGTGTATTTTTAGATGAAACCAAAAACATCCTACTGCTTAATTTTTCTAGTTTTTTGTTTTGTTTGCAAACAATTTTTTTGTGCAAGACAAATATTTTCTATTATTAGTTTTCTTAAAGGTGTGAATTTCTTTTGAATTTAAATTTTTGAGTCAATTGAATGTATAAGTCATGTAACATGTTTTTTCAGCTTCACTTAACTTTATTTTGTGTTGGTGTTGGTGTACAATTTTGTTTTGCCTGAGATATCGGCCTTAAACTGAAGGAGATACCTTAGTCTTTGGTCACTAATATTTAAGCAAATAGTGACAAAATACAAAATTGAAGGGCAGTTCTAAAAACTGGAATATCTATTCTAAGGGAATCTTAGAGGATTTTATGGATTTTTTTTCGCCGTTTAGAAAATCGCAAAAAAAAAAAAACTTTTGTGATTGTCTCTTATTATTTGTTAACCTCTTTGCAAATATGTATTGAATTATTACCTGGTGTTGCAGATTTTCATATTAATATACCTTAAATATTCCTTTAAGTTTTGATGTTAATTTATTGAACGGGTTTTCAATTTATTTTTACTCATGTTTTCTAACGGTAAAATGTAAAAACATAATCCTATACCATTTCAAAAGGTTTTCTTAGAATAGGTACGTACCAGGTAGGTACTCATTCGAGTTTGAGTTTTGTATGTTGTCATTATTTGCTGAAATATTAGTGATCAAATATAAAAAAAATCCAAGGAATAGAAAATTTTTGTCTCGTATCATTTCATACGGTTAGCAATAACGGTACCTACATACTTTAAAAAAAATATTTGCCAACAATCCTCTGTACAGGAAACATGAAACCGCAAAATTATTTTTCTTTTATTGCAATACGGCCACCTACCACAAAAATACAGCTCTTCAAAAATCACTAAACAAAATTGAAAAATATCTTGTTCCTTTTTTTTGGCAAGAGTAGGTAGATGCATAACAATCCAATTTCCAATTTTTATAAACTTCATTTGTAACAAAATTAAGCTGAAATTCTGGTATCTTGACGGTTGTATATGAGCTGAGTTAGAGAAAACCCATGCTCAATAATTTGTGAGATCGATCTCATGGAATCAACTGTTTTCTCACCTTTTTGCATAGCAAACCGAGTTCTATCTCAAAAAAGCTTTCAAAATGAGATCGAACTCATCACTGTGAGATTGAACTCACCACATGAGATCTAACTCGGTCAGTAATTTTTTTTTTGCATACGAAGCTAAGAAAGTTCTCAAAAAAGTGAGAAAACAGCTTGAACTCATCTTTTTGCATATGACCCAATATATTGATGCATAATGGTATACTTTTGCCCATGAAACGCGTTACAACTCATGGACATACGAATATACCTACATGTTTTCACGTTCCACTTTTTTTATCGCATTATTATTTTTATTTGTTTTTGATGACTTCTTTTTCTTCAAAAGCACTATGAACACAAAATTTGCGTTTCTTTTTTATTATTCCCGCACATTTTGAAAAATAGTACCTACACCGTAAAATACGTTTTAACACTAAAACTAACCGAAACGAGCAATATTTTGACATTTGCGTAAACCCACTTGAAGTTAGTTAGAATTCAAAAGTGGTCCCTTACTATGCTGAACATAAATTTTTTCGAGCAACTTACATAAATTTAAGTAGGTATCACATTGAATTTATGTGGAACTTAGCTATGTATAAGATTTATGTTCCGTATCAGCAAATGGGCCTTAATGATTTAGTTTAAGAAAGGTTTTGTTTGATAACCGGTCTTGCAGTACTTACAAGCTGTGCAGCTTACCACCAATCAATATTAAAATGTTTGAAAAATCAATAACAACTTCAGTGTGGTACTACCTATCTGCCTGGATGTAATAGCTGTTTTACGGAAGCCAAACTCCGTTTCAAGAGGAACTTTCTCCACAGAGGTGGCTGGGAAACTTAGAGCGAATTGACTGCAATGATCCAGTCTCAGAGACCTTCAACAAAAAAAGACTGTTCATAGTGCACCAGACCAGATAGAGACCAGCTAGCTAGGGACCAAGCTGGGCTGGAAGAAGCTTATTGCTTTTTCACTTGGACCTCACTGTACTTGAATAAGTAAGGTTCTGACAAAGTTTCATGAAGTTTTTGATAAAACTTCGTGAACAAGATCAAAGTGTTGATAATTTTGAACTTGACGAAAAAGCTCTGAGGCGAATTCCTGTTAAATTCATGCATTTTGCCAATAAGCTGAACAATATTTTTGAGTAAAATGGGTATTGGCCCTTTTTCCAGATGATTATCTTACCTGGGTTGATTGGATGGATTAGAGAACCGTTTGGCAATTTGTTTCAAATTGCTGTTTGTTTTGAAGATCACATAAAATTGATATGCCATTGTCGTATAATTTTTTTAAGTACAGAAGCAAAAACGTTTGTTCTGGCAATACTATTCTGCTTGTGTACAGGAGCACAACATAAACATGTATCTTTATGTGACACACATGTTGGCTTAGGTTTTTGTAAGCGCGCTCAACTTGAGCGAGTGCCCATCACATTCTCGTGCTGCTGATGGTGCTCTATCGTGGATATGATGCCACAGCTAATATGCTATCTATGGAATAAAAATTTAAGGAAGTGTGCGCACCAGCAATTTCAGCAACACCACAAGTCTAAAGACGTTTTTATTTTCGGTTCCCTCTCTATCTCAGCGGGAGATGTTTTTTGGCTATGCTTTCCCCATCATAGCCCCTAGTACTGGGTAGAATTTTATTTTAAGATCGAGAAGACGATTTGAAGTGAAAAATCTAACCCATGGAAGGAGGAACTTGAAAAATGCATCATGCATATTTTTTCACTTGAAGAGGGAGTACCTATGGAATATAAGATAAGAGATCTTAGTATTCACTGCAAGAAGCTATAGCTATGTTGTTAGAAAGATCGTGGCAAAAATATAAGAAACAAATATTTTACGAGTCGCTCTGCCATTAGATGAATATTTGATGAGGGGTTGTGATGAGGGAATGTTAGAAGAAGACAAATCAACAAAAAGAAATATTTAAAGAAATGTCAATGAAATTTACTTAGAGTTAAATAGTTTGTCAAATCAAATTTGACACTGACAGATGTCAAAAATATATCCAGAGGGTGTATGGTTTCCTTAAGGATTGGGGGGAACAGTTCAGATAATTTTTCTATGTTTGAGCACGTTTGTAATAAAAACATGTGAACTGAAAAATTAATCTTAGATTTTGAGTTTTAGTAAAATTAAGGATAAGGAAAATTCAAGTTGAGGTCAACATCAAAACGTAAAGCTTGTAGATCACTCAGATTTAGTAACATAAACAAGCACAAATTAACTCTTATACATTATCCCTCATATTAATTAACGGCGGATAACAACGTGCTAGCATTTATACATCTGTTAACTAGTAATTGTTATTAACAAATGCGTAATAGTCTGTGACGTGTGTTAACGTACAGATAACTTTAACTAGCCAGATTTCACGTAGGTATAATGAACGGATAACTTCTTTACACATACACGCACGCGTATGATAACATCGTTTACTACTACCAGTATACACTTCGTAAGGCAGTGCGTGCATGTGTCACATGAATTAGAAAATCACCATAATTTGATGAAGTGGTGAATTTGGTGAAGTGATAAATACTGGAAAGATATCATATCTTTTTTAATAAGAAAAGTTATCAAGCGGCAAGCTGTCTATCCGTGTGCCAGTTAACACGTGTGTTAGGGAGCGGATACCAGTCTTTTTATTAATACTGCTGTATGTGTATAATAGTCTTCTTGATGCTAATGATTACAATGCTAACAGTATAAATAACTATCTAAATAAATTTGGTGGCGCAACAGCTCGAGGAGAACCAGGGCCTAGTGACTCATGTCATAAGTATAACTATCAACCTGTCTGATTGTTATTGGCAGGAATGAAGGGGACCTACAAATTTTTTCCGAGTCCGAATGGCTAGATGAGAAGCACTTTTCATGACAACAAATACCTAATACTCTTGGAGGATTTGTCAGTTCCTCGTTAGAGGCAGTACCTGGGAAAAAAACACTTTTGTTTTAGGTGGTAGTCGCTGGGAAAGAGAATCGAACCCAGACCTTTGGCATGACAGTCCAAGGCACTAAATATTATGCCACGAGCTTCTTACAGTATACATTAGGGTGGTTTTTATATTGTTTTTTTTTTTTTTTTTATTTATTGAAGATCCGAGCTATAAAGGTATCAAATGGCTCTAAATAGAAAAACAACATTTTCCTAGTTTTTTTCCAATTTTTATTTGACCCCCTTCGTCTCCCTCTTTTCACTAATGACTCGTTGTACAAACGTGGTTCAAATTTTGATCCGTGGTTCAAATATTTTTGCTGGCTGATTTTGGCGGAATTACTGGGGTTCAACGATGGCTCAAGGTTCAAGTGTGTTATAGTAGCCACTTTAATGCCTGTACCATCGTTGAACCTCAGTCTATTCTCCGAAGTCGGTGAGCTGAAATTGCTGAACCACGAATTAAATATTTGTACAACTGGCCCTTAAAGTTACTAATAATGGGCTTAGGTTGATTCTTATAACACGCGAAAAAAAATCAGAGCGTAAGCATATAGACTAGTTTCAGACGAGAAAAAAATCGTATCGGAGGGGGGTCTTTTTCCCCCTGTTCAGGCCGGAAGGGTAATCTTTAAAAGTTTGCTCAAAACTGAAAAAAAAATTATTTTGAAAAAAAACGGGAACACTTACAATGCCACGCTATAGACGAAGGGGTTTGAAATAAAAATAAATATTTTGAATCGAGTGAGGACTATCCAGGACTAAGTCCAGTTTAAGGACCACCCTAGAATACATGCGGTTTAGAGAAAAGGAACAAACCGGTTGATGTTTTTATTTTTTAATTTAATTTTTATATGCACATTAATAAATACACTAGTCAACGAAATTAAAGGAACACATTTTTTTTTCAATTATTTTCAAAATAAAAAGTACATTTTTCCAAAAAAAAAAAAATTTAAAAAAAATCAAGTTTTTTTGTTTGAAAAATTTTTGAAATTATTTTTTTTTTTTTTTTTGGAAAAATGTACTTTTTATTTCATTTCAATTCAAAAAAATATCTAACTAATGCAAAACTGTGAAAAAAATCCACTGGAATTACAGTTTTCTTGTCATTTTGATGATGACTACGCACTGTTTAGGAACAACACAATTTGTTCCTTTACCTGGTTTGTAAGACTTTGAAGTTTTGGTGAGGAAAAACGGTTCAATGAATCAATTTGAAAATGTACAAGAATATTGATGATTTAAAAGTCTATAAATTTGCATACCTACGCAAGCCATGCAATCAGTATTTGCAAAGAAAAAAAAAAAGATTTACGAAAAGACCACTAAACGTCGGTTTTTAATACTTTTTTTAAACTAACGGTGAACGGTAAAAAAAAATAATTTCTGCAAAATCTTAAAAAATCTTGTAAAACGCTTTCTCAAACTTCCAAAACTGTCTTTGAATTTCTTATAACATCATTACTTGCTGAGATATTGGTAATCAAGTCTAAAAGTATCTTTTTTCATTCAAAGTCAGATAAACCATGTCAAAAAAAATCGTACGACAACAACAAAAAAACTGAATTGAAGCTGAATAAACAAGGTATCTGATCATGGCATTTTATTGACTCAAGAAAATTTATCTATAGAAATGAGGACCTTCAAAAAAAATAAAAAAAAAATAATTTTGTTGTCTCGTCTCATTTTTTGCAATAACGCAATAACGGTACTTCAAAAACATTTGTTTGCAAACAAATCTCGAAATAAAAGGCATAAAGCTATAAAATGCTTTTTATTTCAACTCAATACGACCACTCGTCACAAAGATACAGCTCTTCAAAAAACGCTAACAAAAATTGAAAAAAAAAATGTGTTCCTTTAATTTTGTTGACTAGTGTACATACTTTGAACTTGCTTACTAAAATTTTTGAAAACTAGTCTAACGAATAATGACAATGTAGAATGTACATATTTATATGTATGTCATTGCAATGGTATATTCGCTAACTGGTGTAAAATTTGTGTAGTATAGGCAAAAAAATGTGAACGCAAGTTCAACCAATAACAGCGGGACGTACCTATGTTGTTGAGAAGGCAATTTTCATCGATGACCACTCCTTAACTTTTTTTGACCACCCTTAGAAATATTTTTTTTTTCGATAATTTTTGTGTAGGTATTCCATTTCCTTATTTCTTAATTTTCGAATTTTAAAAAATGACAATTGTAAAAAAACTCAATTATTCAAAATGTCCAACCTTTAAAATTTTTTTTTTAATTTTGAAAGATGACCATTGTGAAAAACTCAATTATGTACCAACATATATCTTTTCACAATGGTCACCTTTCAAAATTAAAAAAAAAATTTTGAGTTAGAGTAATTTTAAAGGGTAGGCAAGTTAGATAATTGAGTTTTCCACAATTTGTCATTTTTCAAAATTTGAAAATAGTAAAAAATGAAAATCAAATATAAAAAAATTTCAAAAATAAAAAAAAAATCCAAAAAAGTTAAGGGGTTCACGAAACTACCTATAGAAAACATTAATCAAACTTGGAAAAAATCAATTTTTGAGGCGCAGCGTTCTCTTGGCCCACCATTTTTCAAAATCATTTTTCTCGAAAAGTCTGGGTTTTCAAAAAAAAAGTTAAAGGGAGGTCATTTCACTTTTGCGGGCCAAGTGAACACAGCTCTAAGCCAATGATACAATCTTCTTAAAATTTTGAACGTTTTTTGGTGATTCCTTAGAGGGGAATTTAAAATTATCTTAAGCTCCAAGGGTTGTAATCGAAATCATATTTATCCCAAAAACAGCTCTAATTAGGCATGGTGTACTTTAAGATAAGTTTTTTTGTGTTACCAAAAAATGTTATTAACGGTATATGCCATACAAAGGTTTTTGATTTTCTCACTAACGCAGCTTCACCGATTTCAATCAAAATTTTTATTTAAAAGCACCTTTAAAATCTTAATAATATTGCATATCATAGTTTTGAAAAAATAAAATTTTGAATTAAAAAAAAAATAAAATTCAATATTTCAAAAAATAGTTGATGTTTTTTTTTTTAATTTGGGTTTTTAGTGTATATTCACTACTAAAAATTGGCATAGCAAACATTTTTTTTTTGAAAATGAAAAAAAAAAAAAAATTAAAAGAAACCGCTCTAACGATTTAATTTTTTGTACATGTATATTTATATTTTCTCATGTATTTTAATGACATACTTCTTTGAACTCTACGTTGTCTTACGAGTGGTTGTTTTCTGTAGTAAATTTTGATCAAGCAACTTGAACTTTATAAGAGCAAGTACCTTGCGATCTAGTCTTGCATTTTATTTGTTACAGCTTTACATAATCGTGTTTTTCTTAAAAAAGGTTCCACAGCTTTTCTCAAAAATTCAATATGTAAACTGATTTCAGATATTATTGATACAATTATAATATATTTTTTCGAAAAAAGATAAAAAGAAAATTGCGAAATTTTTGTTTGTCAAAATATTTTTTCCGACTATTATGGGTAGCGCGTCTTGGAACCTCATTTATAAGTAATTTGCAAAAAATTAATATCACCTGTAAGATCTATATATTTAAAAGGTCAGCTAGTTTCAGTAATTCAGCTTTAGATTCTTTTTTACGATTTATTCAATTTTTTGTTTAAAGACTCATAACAGAAAAATATGGCTGTACTGAAACCCAGACTTTTCTCTAAAGTACTTGAGAGTGCTAGGACGCCATATGGCCCTAGGCTCAATGATAGGAAAATCCCTATGCACACCTCCGCGTGGTAGAGGGCGGGTAACGCTAACGTGCAGGGGGACCGAATGGATGCCGGGATAAGCAGACAACCCAGCTATGCTGGTCAGGGCACAATCTTGTCCTTGGGATGGTTAAAAGCCCCCTTAAGACGGATGAACTGCAGGTGGCGGTCAACGGCATGATAGTCTGGTGGCGGAGGAGCGTTTTTTTGTTAAAAGGCCAACGGCAGCAGCAGGTAGCGTCTGTAACCCATATTGGGCGGCTACAAAAGGCGTCTGTTTGCCCATAGTGGGCGGCCTCGAGCAGTTATGTGTTTGACCATACAAAATGTGGGTGTGCCTGTCAAATCTGAGCTTATGTATGTTATTAATCGTATCTCGGAAAACACCATGGTGGAAGGACAAACAATGGAAATGAGTCCCCAAGAGGTAACCATTTTATGGAGAATCCTTCTGCAGCTTCGGCTGCTGTAAACCGCACATCGGATTTGGGGGTGCGGCATCTTTCGTGTACCAGCGTCAATCAAGACGCCATAACAATAAATGAATCGTTAACAAATAGAAGAAGTCTTTTAAGAAGAGCAAATGATACTTTTGGCTACCGCATACGTACGAAAATCGGAGCATGGAACATTCGATCCTTGTATGGCGAAGGTAGATACGAGCAGGTTGAGCGTGAAATGCTTCACCTTAAGATCAGTATACTGGGCATTAGCGAAACTAGGTGGAGAGGAAGAGCCGAATACAGAGCTGACTCTGGGCAACCGAGAATGCTGTATTCCGGGGAGGATGAAAGAGAGGGTGGCCAAAGGCTGCATGGTGTCGGAATTATGTTGAACGAAGAAGCGAGGCGTAGTCTTATATTCTAGGCGCCCATTTCTTCAAGAATAATGACAGCAAGGTTCCGTTCAAAAATTCGCAACGTCACAATAATTCAGTGCTACGCCCCCACAAATGAAGCGACCGAGGAAGACAAAACCGCTTTCTACACTCATCTTAACTCAGTTTACAGTGGTGTTCCAAGAGCCGACATCATAATTGTCATGGGTGATCTCAATGCCCAAGTCGGATCAGACAACTACAGTCTGGAACGTGTCATGGGGAAAAATGGCTTGGGGTCACGAAATGAAAATGGCGATTTGCTGGTCGATTTTTGTAATGCTAATCGTCTTGTACTGGGAGGGACTGTGTTTAAACATAAGACTTGCAACAAAATCACCTGGGTTCATCCGGATGGTCAAACTGAAAACCAATTTGACCACATCATGATTCAGCAGCGATGGAGGAAGTCAATGTGCGATGTTCGAAGCATTAGAAATGCCGACATGGGAAGCGACCACCATTTGGTTCTCATGAGTCTCAAGCTACGAACTGCAGCTGTACAACGTCAATCACAGGGTGCAGCAAGGAATTCGAAGTTCAATACAAATGCTTTTAGTGATCCCAACATATGTCGTAACTATGTCACCAACCTTAACGACAGAGCTTCGTCATTAAACGGAATCCAGAATTCAACAATTGATGAGATGTGGGGTGATATAAAAAGTGTTTTTATGGATGCTGGATCCGAAACTGTACCCAAGCAGTCAAGAGTAAGAGACTCTTGGATATCCCAAGGCACCTGGGATTAAATCGAGCTTCGCAAATCGTTGAAGATGCAAATAAATGCCGAAGCGGATGTTCAACGAAAGGCTGAATTGCGAAGAGAGTATCGCTTAGCACATAAGATGGTCTATCGCTGTGTGAGACGTGACAAGAGGGTGAGGTTAGACGGTCTCGCAGAAAATGCGGAAAACGCTGCAAGAAGAGGAGATATGAGGGAACTGTACCAAATATCCAAGGAAGTTGTCGGGAAGAAAAGCAACACCAATCATCCTGTAATGGATGTGGATGGTACACTTTTGGTATCAATCGAGGATCAGCTGCGCAGGTGGAAGGATCACTTTTGTGCCTTGCTTACTGAGGCTTCTGTCGAGCAAAGTGCTGAAGTGCCCCAGCTTAACGAGATGCGTAGATCATATAGGGGTATTGACATCAAACCCTCTACAATACTGGAAATTCAATCTTCGATTAACCTTCTCAAAAACAACAAAGCAGCTGTACTTGACGGTATACCAGCCGAGTTCCTGAAAGCTGACCCTGTCAGAGCGGCTAGTATTCTACACCCGTTGATACAAGCTGTGTGGGAAAATGAAATCTATCCCAGCGACTGGAAGGATGGTGTAATTGTTAAGTTGCCAAAGAAAGGTGATCTTAAGAATTGCAACAATTGGCGAGGTATTACAGTTTTGTCCGTTTTTCCAAAATTAATGGCAACCATCATTCTGGAGCGGATAAAGGTTAGAATCGAGTCTACACTCAAGAGGCATCAAGCTAGTTTCCGCAGTGGGCGGTCTTGTGTCGACCATATCAACACTCTGCGTATCGTTCTTGAGCAGTCTGCGGAGTTTCAATCACCGCTTTACCTCATGTTCGTGGATTTTGAGAAGGCCTTTGACCGAGTCGACCGTGAATGTATGGAGATTACTTCTTGGTAGAGGAATTCCCCCAAAAATTGTTGCAATTATAAGAGGGTCCTATAACAACGCAAGATGCTTTGTTTTACACAATGGGCAGCTATCCGACTCTTTCGAAGTGCGGCAGGGTGTGAGACAGGGAGATGTTCTATCGCCAATTCTCTTTCTACTGGCGATTGACGATGTTTTGACGGCCAGCGTTGGAACAGCAGAGATGCAGGGCATTCAATGGAGACCGTTTGAAAGGCTTAGCCACTTAGACTTTGTCGATGATATATGTCTCTTGGCAAATAACATCAGCGGGCTGAACGGGATGTGTCAAGCTCTGAAGGTAAAAGGAGAGGCGAGTGGTCTTAAAATATATAGCAAAAAGACAAAAATAATGCTCACAGGCCGCTCCACACATCAGCGTATTTTAATACAGGAGACGCCAGTTGAAGAGGTTGAACAATTTAACTACCGTGGAAGAATTGTTTCAGCAAATGGTGGTACTGATCTGGACGTTCAAAGTAGAATAAATAAAGCTCGCGCAGCCTTCGGTTCTCTCTCCCAAATTTGGAAATCATGTCAAATCTCCTTGCGCCCAAAGTTGAGATTCTTCGAATCCAATGTCAAATCCGTGCTGTTATATGCTTGCGAAACCTGGAAAGTCACGACTATCATCTCAAAGAAATTGCAGGCTTTTGTGAACCGTTGTCTTCGCCATATCCTAAAAATTCGCTGGCCACAAATTATATCAAACGAGGAATTGTGGCGCAGGACAAGTCAAGAGCGGCTGGACGTTGACATAAGAAAGCGTAAATGGCAATGGATTGGTCACATACTGAGGAAACCAAGCGATGAAATTGCATAGCAGTCATTTAAATGGAATCCTCAGGGTGCACGGTGGGTTGGAAGACCAAGAACAACATGGAAATCAACAGTTCTAGCAGAAGCAGACTCCCAGAGAAAGACGTGGCCACAGCTAAAATATCTATCTGCAGACCGTGAAGGATGGAAACGATTTGTTGGCGCCCTATGCCCCAACCGGGGTTACAGGACTTGATGATGATGATGATGAAACCAAAAATAAAAGTTTAAGCTCAACTTTTTTTTCGAAAGCAAAAAAATGACAAATTTCTTGGAACAAATTGTCTGTCTCTTTTAAGTTAATTGTTTATTTGATGAATCAAATGAAAGGCAAGACTTTCCTCTACACGATACCAATGGTCGGACAGACGTTTTTTGGCTGTTGCCACGAGTCCGAACACTTTTCTAAAATATGGGATTTTGTGCATCTTTGGATGAAAATGAAAAAAAAGTGGTTAAGGCCACTTTCTTAACCATCTGATATGATTTAACTCAGTTTTCCTTAATGTAAAACGCAGTGTTAAAAAAAAGACTATTTAAAAATAAAAATGGTCGGACTGGTCACCACAGCCAAAAAAAGTCTGTCCGACCATTTGAATCCTGTAGAAGACAGTCTTACCTTTTATTTGATACCCCATTTATATAAGTTGCATATATTCTAGGTACATTTAGCGGAAAATGCAACCTGAAAAGTGCATTTTCTAATCATTGCGACCAGATAAAGCTTGTCCGACCAGTTTCATTTTGAAACTTGGTGTATAAATCTGCTGAGCAATTTTTTGAAAAATCGTAAACTTTAAATTCTTTAGGTTGAAATTTAACCAGCACAGTTTGAAAACCACAACCTGGTCCAGGTCGAGAAAGCTCCAACTCAAAGGTTGCGGAAGTTATTTTTTTTTTTCTTTAAAATTGAAGCATTCCAATAAAAACGAAAACCTATTTTCATGCAGGTGAATTTAAACAAAGATAAGTTCGGAATTCTGGTCCAAAACTGCAAGACCTCATTGCCTAAGTATTATATCCATTATCATTTCTTCGTATGATTTTAATTAAATATATAATAGAAATTGCTTATAGCGGAGGAACCTTAGTAAGAATTCATAGTATCTCTCAATTTTATCTCAATTAACATCAATTCTGAATAATTTCTGTCCAATATCTATCTGCCCCATGCCATCAGTCTTGCACGGAAATAGGTGGGCTTTGATGATGGATGGAGTTCCTAAAAAATTCATATCACAAGTAGTTACAACTTAAACCTATAATCCTAAGAGATCTATTAAGCTTCAACAAGTTTGGCACATGCTCTACACTATACACTACTTATTCCCATTCACAAATTTACAAACAATTATAATCTGCTACCTACTCAACTTATTGTCCGATTTACTACTAGTAATTTTCTACAAATTAAACTTGTGCCACCTGCCAAAAAGCTATAGCGTGGGTCGACTGTACAAACTCATTAATTTGATTCATATTTTCCGCTTGTGATACAAACAAATAGAAACACAAGATTTGCCCCAATTCGAGGCAACCACCACAACCGACACCGACACATGAGCTATACTCATAGCTCGTGGGCCTCGAGATCAACCTGCTGCACTTCTGGCATTATAAGCATCAGCAGCACACAACTCTAAAACATCAGCTAAAAACTATAGCAGGCCTCTGGAAGCACTTCAATTTTTCTTTGTACACAAATTAGCAGCATTTCCAAGTTGGCTTTCATATAAAAAAAAATAAATTTGTAGGCCCGTTTACCGTTTGATTTAAGAAGTTTTCGGCTGATGTGATCTTTGGCACGCTTCCATAAGAGCAAACTCATACTTATACCACACAGATTTTGTTGTACATGTCAAAAGCCTACACAATAGGCTGTCATTATTTTGTGTCCAATTTTTCTTTCTACTAAAATAGATTCTTATGAAAAATTGAAAAGCATCTACTTCAAAATTGGGAATTGGAGTGTGTTCAATAGTCTTTTGAAGCCAGTTAAACTTCAAACTTCTTAAGCTGATAAACCTCTCTTGCATATAATGTCAGTATACAATATTCTCGGCTAATATGCCATAAAGGAGAAGACAAACGACTTAGTGACGCGTGACGTGAGCTGAATCTTGTTGCAAGTTGCACAAGGGCAACAACTTTCTTGATTCTCGGTGTGTTGTATAGACAAAGTAGAAGCAGCAGCAGCAGCATAACACCACACTAAGCTATACAACAGCAATCAGCAAGCGTCAAGTCGAATGCAGAGGAGCAAAATCAAATAGAACACGAAAGGCCACTTTATTAACTCTTTAAGTCTCGCTCTTATACAAAGCTAACGACTTGTCCTTTTTATTAATCTTGATTGTTAGGGTGAAGTATTGGCTTGTTAAAAAAATAAAATTGGGAATAAAATTAGGGATTGATTCATCAGTCTGAGGAAAGCAACAGGAACAGCAGGTTCTTCAAAAAAGCTCAAAAATTCTGATAGAATACTGGAAGTTGTCGCAAAAAAAAAATTGAGATCTCAGTTAATTAAGGTTTAAAATAAATGTATATCGAACTGCATGAGTATTTGAGACTCTGCGTTCGATGTATTGAGCTTTATGTAAATCATATAAGAAACTTAACGAAAGACAGAGCTTTTTAATTCAAAATAATGTAACGAAAGTGGAGTTGCAGGAAAATTCTCAACCAAGGTGGACGACCCTCGAAATAATTAATTAAAGAATAGTGGTTTTGTATATTTTCCACTCTAACCAATCTGTGTTTTACCTTAAGACGGAATATATTTTATTTCAGCCCAAAATTATAATTGTTGTACGATACAAGATGATAAGGGCCAACATATCTGCCCTAAACAGTGGTTAAACCATTAACAACTTTTCATTTTTGTGTTTTCCTACCCTCAACTACTCTCTCCTTAGAATTCTTTCCTTTATATTAGATACACCTCACCTAAAATTTGAAAACCCTTTTAGGGACACTTTTTCAATGCTTACCTATCTAAACTTTGAATTGAACCAAAGTTAACCCGTAAATCAACTAACCCAAGTTCATCAGTGGATTAGCTTTTACTTTAAGTTTTCGAAAATCCACCGAAATCAAAATATGACACTAAGGAAATCGCCCTTGCATATGACAATCATCCGTCAAAAAAATCTGTTCAAAAAGTCAAGAGTTTGTTAACCCCCAAAATTTTGTTAATAAACTCAAAGCTAACTCGAAAATACCTCGGAGTAAACTTGGGATCTAGATTTTCTGAAAAAATATTTTATTAGCTAGATCGGTTTCAACTCTGAATAAGAATGATTTCGCTCTGAAAAATCTGGCCTTAATGAGGTAACCCGACGGTTAACCTTTGATTTGCGTGTTTTATTGATTTCATATTCTAAAAATGTTTAGTCTTAAGTAAATACTCACAACCTATTTGGGTATTTAATAGTCAGTTCAATCTGGTGATGGCTGAACCATTCGTCGATCGTTTTGTTCGTCGAATAAAACTTAAGACGTAGTAAAGTTTACCACAGACACTGCGCAAGTGCACACACATAATGCGATAAAGGCCTTACGATTTATAGATAGCTACATATATAGTTAAAGATACATACATAGATATGAGTACATACTTGACTGTCGTATGCAGATACATTATACACTTGTACACTTTGACTTCGAGTTAACCTGCAGCTAGAGATGTGGTTTGGATGCGGTGTTATCGAAGATCAACTTTAGTATTTTGTTTTTGTTGTTGTTTTTGTTTTATTTTATTTTTTTTTTTTTTTGCTATTAAAGCTTTATCCACACTTTTAACCGGTTATCTCAAAAGAGGGGGCTGATGATGCATTTGACTGTGACTCTTTGGCAGATTAGATGTAAACAAAAATGTATTTCGTAATCTGGACGCGCACATGGTTTTGTAGGCATATAGAGAGTGTATCTTTATGAAGTTAAAGTTTTACGGTACGCGTACATGCGTTAAGACCTGATATTGCGTTAACAAGATGCAAGCTCTGCTTCAGGCTCATAGTAATTGCATCTTCGGATATGTGTTTATCTGGCAAAGTGTACCTATAATTGTAGTATTTTGGTATAGATATAAACCTGTGTGCGCATCTGATGGTGTAGTAGAGGCCTTATTTCCTGGTATAATCCTACAACTAGCCATAACACAGAAAAAAAATAAAACATATGAAAACGGTACCATGAGTATCAAATTTATGATTTCTAGAAATTGCGTCGTAGTGTGGGAATCATCATTTACCACTCCTTGTGTAGGTACCTCACAAAACATTATTATGACGGTAGTATCTATCTGCATCTATCTATACTTCGAGCACATACTAAGTGTCAATTTCAAATAAAGATGTAATTGCGCAAAAGAATATAGGGATATGCGGATTAAAAATAAAAATAAATTATATATGAACGAACGTGATATCGAGGTATCTCATACATATTCGTTCGAAAGCTGCTAGGCTGTGCTGTCCAGCGCGCAGCCATAGAGTGCACTCCTTCGGTGTTGGGTATTCATGCTTGGAATACCCAATTAGCACTTGTCATTTTGGACCGTAAGCAGAACAAGAGTGTCAGATCTCCCGTATGAGATCGCGTGGACGGACAAGTTATAAGTATAGTGAAATAGCTGCGTAGCTAGAGCTATATGTAGCTATCTTGAAGTTGGCGATCGTTGATGTGGAACACGCACAAGCGATTCTAATTTACGACTCTGTTGTGTTATTATTATTCAGAAGTTGTTAGAATTGGAAGCAATGGACAGCTAGTATGGATGGGTTAGTGGAATATGGGTAGGACCATCAGAAGACCAAAATAGAAGAAAGGGTTTCCCTAATTTGGAAGATTATTGTTAACCATAATTTTTAGCTAAACGGTTTTTTGCCCTCTTATATAGCATAAATGTTTGAATAAACAATATCAGTTGAGTTGTGAAACAAGTATTGAAACTATCATTTCAGCAATTAGTAGATTTGAAGTTGTGATCGGAAATGTTGAGTTACATAGTCAATATTCTTCAGGGAATAACAAACGTATGCTCCTATGTATTATGTAGGTATCCGTATCGGTATGCTCTTCTTCGTGCAATTCAAATATTTAATATTCATATGATAATACGATAAGCAGCATTCTCATGAAAACTTTTTAATGATATACAAAACCCTTTGTCTAAAGAAATTGTTGTTTTAGTAAAAAGTCGAAGACTACAGTAACAAAGCCAATGCAAATCATTTTTAATGGATGTACAAGAGTTTCAACAAAAATTTTTGTGATCAATTACACAAAGAAACATTTTTTTTTACAGAATCCAAACTTACTTTTCCCAATGATTTTGATGGCTTCAATTTGAATTCAGCCTAAGATTTGCTGAATCGGATTTGGTTTTCGAGATAAATTAGCTTTATGATTTTTTTTCAGTTTTGTGGAAAAACCGCAAGTCGCAAGTTGTTAGTCCTTACCTACTCCTTGCCTCGACATGCCTAACTCCCGAATAAAAATGAATTCTTGGAGAGGAATAGAAGTTTAAGTAGAAGAAATCTAGAATAGTGGAAGTAAATAATAAGGTGAACTCAGAATATCAATAATCCTTAAAAAATTATATCTAACGCAGCAGTTGGTATCACCCCCAATTTTTTTTTCTTGACTAAAAGGAAAGTAGATGGGAGATCATACCTACCTGATTTTTGCATTCGCGAAACTAAACGTTAGGATGCCCGCCGTCATGAATTTTATTTAATTTTTATTTTTATTAAATATCTCGGATCATAGAAGTCCTACATAAAAGTGTTAATATCCTTTTTTTATTAGGAAACAATTTTTCAATAAATTATTAATATTTTAAAAATAGCAGACAAACAATTTTTTTAAGTAAATTTTTTAGCAAATTTAGCACATTTGTTAGCAGAAATCTTGATTTTTTGCATTTTATTCAATTTTGGTATACATTTCTTAGTAAACTTTATTTACAGAATTATTCAAAAAGCTTAAATAATCAAAAATATATATACTTTTTTGAAAAAAACAACGAGTCATGGCTGAAATCTTGGGTTGACTATAGTTAGATTTGTTCTCTTAATAATAACGTTCTTAAATTTAAGATTTTTACTTAAGGCCAGTTTTTTAGTGCAAGATCATCCTGGTTAGTCCAGGAGTTAAACCTGAGGTTACTTCAGAAACGTGTTTTTCAGTCAATTAAAATCCTAATTTAACTATGAGTTAACTCAAGATGAGTTTGGTGAGTTAACTCAGGGACCAAATTGAGGGCCTTTTCAGCTTTGGCGCTATCTTGATTTCGATAATAAAAGTTATATCAGTCCAATTCCGTTGAAGCACCATCCCTATTTTTATCTCTATCTCTCATTTAAGAAATGTGAAATTTCTTATTATTCCACGTTCTTGTTTTTTAGAATAATTTCTAAGGACAAATCATTAAGATCTGGACGAATATCTTAATATATTGCTGGGACTTATATAACGAATTTTCTTAAAAATAATGTGTAGTAAAATCAAATTGGGCTACTTTTTCAAATTCTTGTCGCAAATTTAGGAAAATTTTAGCCCAATTTATGATAAATAACCCAATCTGACAACCCTTCCTAAGAGAAATGGGGGAGGAATATCATCAAAACTGTGAAATATACATAGGGTACGTAAATTTTACTGGTGTAATTTTTGTAGAGCGTAAAATCTGCCATAAAGAAAACCGACAAAGGCATCGATATCTCCTAATAATTAAACTGTCCCTATTTTCATTTCACCATCCTATCACAGATACTATAGAGTTACATAGATATCGCATCCAGTACAAATAAAAATGAGAATTTTTTTAATATTTTGTGATTGCAAGCTCTTTTGTTTCGTCCTCAAAAATCGAGTCGGTTGATCAAACTACTGATGACTTGTTGTTGAAGTTTTGTATTTATGTCTATGTATGTAAATCTGTCATATGTGGTCCATAACTCACACAATTTTGATATAACTGGGATGTAGCTCTACGTCCCACGATAAAAAAAAGTAGTCATTTTTATTTTCTCTGTGTGCGATATCTATGTAACTATAGCATCTGTGATACTATGTTGTTTAATTATCTTAAGGAAAGTCTCAATCCTTTTAGTACTAGCTCGGTACAAAAATGTGGCTTAAACAAAATCCCTGATTTAAATCTTTATTTCAAAAAAATTGAAAAATCGTTTTCGTTTAATATCCTCTATTCATTATTTTGAGAAAGGTTCAAGCTTTGATGACACTCTGATTTCCAAAAGATTACAAAAAGATAAAACACATCTTAAACTAGCTGCTGCCTTTTATAATCATAAAAAATATCTTTTAACATATTCCTCCTTTTTTAATTTTGTTTTCTTATATAAGGAATATTTCGGATTTGATTGATTTGTTTTCAAAGTTGGTTGATTAGTTGTTTTTTTTCATGAGTTCGTTATTTGTTTACAACACTTTTTTCATTTCATATCATTGAAAGAAAGTATCTTATTTCATAATCATCTACATCCAATTTCAATCAAATCTATTCAGATATTCTGTTCGTGATAGAAAGACCAAGCAACCGTTCGTTGTTAAATTATCCATGCAACCGTTGTTAGATTATAATTATTATTATTATTTTGAATAACAAATCGAAAAAGTGTATTGGCCATATATAGTCATTCATACAAAATTCGTTGCACTCTTTAATACATCATAAATGGTATCAAGGATCGTAGAATCTGGTGCCATATTATCTATACATGTAATATAGGCAGAAGTTTTGTTACAAAAGTCAATTGAAAGTCCTTAAATCGCATTTTTCCAAAGCAAAAAAAAAGTTAAAAGTACACATTTTTTAGTCATTTGGAGGTTAACATTGCTAAGGGGCCAGTCTCAATTCCCTTTCAAAAATGAGTTTATACCTTTCCCATATCTTTCTTCATCTCTGATCAATCCTGTGTTAAGCATATTTTACCATACAAGGTCTATTTTATATTATGAAGCATCGAGTAAGGACTTATATCTTGCTAAGAATATTTTGGAAAGATTTAAACTGATATTTGACGGAGAAGACTAGTGCTTTTAGATAGATAAGGGAATTTTGTTGAAAATTATTTCTCGATATTACAAGGTCTCAGAAATAGCAAAAAAAAAAACGATTTTTGGTAATTTTCTTGGGGAAATTTCTTGAGAACTCGTGCTGATGGCCAAAAACGGATGACAGATTAGAGTTCGGTATCCAAAAACAAGCTTAGAAACAGTCCCCACTAATCATACTAAAAAGTTTACCGGTATTTTTTTTTTTTTGTCAAAATACTTTTTCCGACCATTGCAGTTGCAGATCAAGTTATTTTTAATAAGCCTCTGTATTTCATGTAAGTCTCACATTCTGTACGAACAAACATTTATGATTTCTATTAAAGTTTAAGAAAAACTAGTTTTCAAAGTGACTAATGTTAAAGTTTCGAAATGAGGTAAAGAGTAATCAGTCACTTTGAAAGCCCGTATTTCGAAATTTCGCTGGAAAACTCAAAGACTGGTTTTAATACGCTAATGTTTGTATGTAATATGTGGTTGTCATAATGGTTTTTTTTTTAGTTTTTTTATATGGATGGGCCTTAATCGGCTCTTAATGAAGAAAAACAAAATTCCCTAATTTTTTCAGATTTTTATTTGCATCCCCTTTAGTCGCTGTAGGGGTACCTACATTAAATTTACCATTTTTAGTTTTCATTCTAGAAAATTTTAGTATAATCTGCCAAAAAATTCAGAGCATGTAGGTGAGAAGTAGAAGAGATAAAAATCCTACGGGAGGGGGTAATACCCCCCGTTTTGACGGGAGAGGCAATTTAATAAAATAATTGCATGAAATAGAAAAAAAAACTAATTAAAAAACAACGGCAACACTTACAGTAATGTTTTGTAGCCTTTTGGAAATCCAGTTGTCCATTTTTATAGTTTAATTTCAAATAAAGTTCTTTGAATAAACAATTTCAGCAAAAACTGTTTTCAAACCTAAAATTTTGAAAAAAAAACTGTTTTTTCTTCAGTTGAGTTCGAAAAAAATATGTTTATCAAAAAAACTTAGTTTCAAAACAACAAAACATTCGGTACGTTGTCCTTATGAATTAAAAACTTAAAATGATAAAAATTAGTAGTTTCCCTACTAGATAACTGAGTTTCTACAAGAAAAATTTCAGAAAGATTTATGAGAAAAAAGACGCCAAAATACCCTTGATGGCAGCAAATGGACAGCTAGAAGAGACTTGCAAGAGATCGGTTTACTTGCTGGTGCTTAAGAGAACTGGCATGAGGTACAAGTATGTGGGCAAAAGACGGCTTAGATCCTATGTATGATTACTGATTAGGGATTGCCCTTAAAAGAAGAATGACTTATGGCAGCGAATGCAGAAATATTGTGAGTGTTTCCAAAAGCTATGCAGAAAAGATTAGTGGAATGAACGTCAAAAAAGTGCGGAGCGTTATAAAAACAAGGAACTATGAACGAAGACGCACCCTTCAATAACAAATAATCAAAGCGTAAATAGTTGGATTAATACAGTATTCCCTAAATATTTATTTTCTGCAAAAAACCCCTGTTTATTGTTTATGTAAACTGAACACCAAAAAGCCTAAAAAGAATTAAAAAATTATGGTAACACTGCGTTTTACCCAGTTTTTTTTTAAATTTTAGAAAGTGGGCTAAGAATTTTTCGTGGTTTTTTCACTTATTAGCCATTTTAACCATTACGCCTTAATTTCCGAATAAAACATTGCTCTACGATTTCAACCATACTAAATTTGCTTCAATTTGAGTCCAAAGCCGGTTCTGTAGACATAACAGTTTCCAAGGGACGGCTTTTCAAAATATAGCAATAAAAAATTTAAAACAACAAGTAGCATAGTAAACAGTATAATAACAAAACATGGTCTTTGACATATACTGCATCAAAGCAATAGAGCGTATAGATTGGGCCAAAAGAAGAAAACAATAGTACTGGAAGGGGGGTATATATCCCCCCGTTTAGGTGGGAGGGGCAATTTTAAGAAAAGTAGACTTCAAATAGAAAAATAACTTTAAAAAAACAATAATGGTAATATCTGGACGAAAATCCATTGCTCGTCTTAAAGCCAGAAATCCATTCTTTAATTATATTTTTAAATAAAGTTTTCTTAGCTGATGGTTTTTGAAAAATTTACTTTCAAGCTCAAAATTTTGATAAAAAGACGATTTTTTATTTTATGGTATTAAGTGCAGACATTTATGATTTCTATTATAGTTACTGATAACGTTAAATTATACACCAGCTTATATGTCTTTTAATTAAAAAAGATACTTCTGGCTTTGATTACAAATGCAAATACATATCTCAGCTTTTAACATTTTCCAAACCATCTTCCTATAACTCACAGAATTTTGAAAGCAGAATTTTGAAAACCAGAATTTTTAAAGCAGAACTTTGCAAAAAAATTTTTACCTTACCAGTTATACAGATGGTTTGGAAAATGTTAAAATCGTGAACTGAAGCTAAATAAAGCAAGGTATCTGACCGTTACATTTGATTGATCAAAAGCAAAACTATCCATTAAAATGGGCATCTTCAAAAAAAAAATGTTTAAATTAAAATTTTTGTATCTCGTGTACTTCTGGCACTTCAAGAAAATTCCTTTGCATAAAATCTCAAAACTAAAAGCATTTAGTTATAGAATGGTTTTTCATTCAACTCAACATGATCACTCATCACAAAGATACAGCTCTTCAAAAAACACTAACAAAAATTGAAAAAAATTTGTTCCTTTTGTTGACTAATGTAGAGAAGCTAGATTTTCTTATATGCGTACAATAAGCCTCTGTAAGTCTCACAATCTGTAGAATCACTTTTTTTAAATTCTGTTATAGTTTTAGAAATACGGGCTTTCAAACTGACTGATAACGTTACATGTAACTGCAAAAATTATGTACCCTAATCAGCCACTTTAAAACAAAATGTGCGTTTTATAGAGTCCTATAATACGGATATATAAAATGCCTAACTTTTCATTCTAAATTTGCGAGTTATTGAGTAAAAAACGTGTAGGAATGTAACGCTATCAGTCCTTGGCCTTAATTAAGGATACAGTTATAACTATCATTGAAACTAATCAATGAAAACTTTGTTTTTCAATTTTGAAGCATTCAGAAAGCAAAATCAATCACTTATTATTTTGATGAACCAATAAAGCTTAAGACTTAATTAATATTTGTACTCCAAAATAAAGTTCAAATTGGTTCAAATTTCCATATAAAATTAGTTTTAATATTTCACCAATGATTAGTAATAAGATAGTTCAATCCTTGAAATAATGAAACTCATTTTATTTGAAAGGCTGAGCCAAAGTTATTTTTTTTGGTCGGAAATAATAAATAAGACCAGAATTTAATTTTGGCATCAAAATAACTACTGGATTTACTTTCTAAACATCTCAAAATCAATCGTTAAAATATTCAACGATAAGCTTCAATGAAAGCTATAACTGGCACCTTACTACATTCAATTTTCAGGCAATCTGATTTCGCTGGCCCAAGAGTTTCTATATGAAGTTTGGTCATAACCAATCCAATATCAGCACTTTAAAGACGATATAACGTCGGTGTTCAATTAACTCAAAATAAATTTAAAAAAAACACGTATACACCCGAGTGTACTATTGTTTTACCAATTTAGTTCCTATGTTAAGAAATTGTTTGCTATTTTGTTCAGGAACTTTTGTATATACATAGAGCAACGTCTTCAATGTATATATCATGTTACATGTGTTTATAAATCTAATTAAACCTTCCGATTGTATAAATATGCTATATGGACTTCGAAACTTCTCTAAGCTGATTAAGCACATATATTCAAGCAATCTTTGGTGTATGCCTCAGAAGATCAACGGAAAATTTTGTGTGAAATCCCCGTAGCTCTCCAACAAGTCTAAATTGAGGGCAGTACCATATGTTCGTCCGACTCTAAATAAGTACATAATCACTAAGGAATCGACCCATCAAGACTGAAAATCACAAAATCAAAAAAGCGTTCCCAAATTTTGTTTAGATCATTAGTCCCAGATCTTTTGAAATTTTGAGAGAATAAATCACATACAAAAATATGTATGTGAAAACTAAGAAATTATTTGGAATAGAAGTCAGGGAGGAGCTAGTTGTAGTCCTTAAATAATATATACATGTACTTACACACTGTGTCGTTTATTTACATACACAACTTAATTCAACGATATAACAGCATTGTTCAGTGGGGAATAAAAATTCACTAAGAATTTAGTTTTTCAAAAATTAAGGTATTGCTGTTTCCATAGCAAGCTTCTGTTAATAAAGCAATTTTTCTTTTTAAGTACTAAATTTAATAATATAAATCCAAGAATAAATATCAGTAATCAAAAGTGATTATATCGAATTTATAAATTCCCCCTCTTGATTCTAAATCAAGTAGAGATTTATTTAATTGCTCAATAACAGTTTAATTTTTTTTTTATTCAAAACAATTTAAGTCCTCAAAATCAAACAATCATGGCACTTTTAATTTCACGTTCAATGTTTCAAAGGGTTTCGAAATTCCCATTTAGCCTTGATGGAATTTCCATGCATAAAGCAATTAACTTTTCTTGCATTGCAATCTATAGCTCGTGTGGGGTCCCATCAAAGCAAACAAATGAAACAAAAAAAATAAAACTAACTCTGCGCGGCGGGGGCATAACAAAGTAGCATCATTGTCACAGCAAAAAACAAAGTAAACTGACCACAGTTGTTGTGTCTTGTGGCTTGTTGACTTCTAAGGCCAAGTGCAATTAGCATCGAAAAGTCTTTGCTTTACCACACACACACAACAACAAGGCACAGGCAAAACAAAAAAATAACTTCAAATTGTTCTTTCGTTTTTTTCAAGAACTGGCACTTTTTTATAGGCTATGCAGTTATCGATAGTTATAGATCCAAACCAACAATGGGGGTACATACGAAACAGAGTGTAATCATTCTATGATATTTAAAAAGCATCATTATGCAATCCTCTCCTGCCGTTAATTGGATTCCGAAGACTTATTGCCATTGCAACCAGAAATTATCAATCTGCTGCTGGAACACGTGGGTCTTGTTCGTTCTGACCACGGCAATGGAAGCTATATGGCAAGACCATGGCTCACCGCATCAGCCATCAGAGAGCTACTGCTAAGCTAGCTCTGGCCTGGCTTTGTCACTGCCGCCGCATCGCCACCCCATTCCCCGGTCAATATAATTGCAAATAATTATTAGCACCAGTCATGCGCGACTGTGTGTACATATTGCATTCATCCAAGTCGTGGAAATGGACGGCAGCACGGGGACAATGAATAACTTGCCACTGTCTGTCATATACGCGCTGCTCCAAGTGCACCACCGCAATTTGTGGTGGCTTGAGCTCTGACTCTGAGCCTGGGCTCTAATACAGCTCGATGACGAGTGAGACGGGTTTTAACTGCGACGCAACTGAATCTGGACACTTCCAATGGAAATGGCAAGCAGAATTTGCACAGATTGGCTATCGGGACGAGAGCGTTTATTTGGTGGCACTTGCCCGCCCGAGGGCTGTTTTTTTGTCGTTATTAATTGCACTGTATATGACGCTTGCTCCTAAAGATACCTACTCAAGCTCAAAATACAACAAAGTGCAAATCAAATCGTTACCACAAGTGGGCATTGAGAATTCTGTGACTTGACTGTAGCGAGCTAGGTAATCAACGTTGCCAACTTACAACTGCGACGCTGCATAAAATTATGATTTTTCATAAATCTTTATACACATATAGTAATAGTTACCTATAGTGGCTGATGGGATATCGTTAGGCAAATGTGTTGCAATGAAGGGATTTATTCATTTGAAATCATAGTTTGATTGCAATTTTTGATATGAAATTATGGGCATATTTACAAAAAATGACAATGGGCTACCAAATTAGTAACAAAGAGAAAAATTTTAAGTAAATTTAGTTACACCGTATTGCATAACTGTTAGAATTTATTCTATTAAATCTTTGTCACTATAAATATTATTCACCTCCCTCCGGAGAGAAAACAAAAATTTAATTTTATAAAATGTTGGGTTTAAAGCGGCAGTATAGGTACCGCGAATACATTCTCAGAAATTCCAATAAACGCCTTTTTCCAAGATGGTAGCTTTTCTTGAAAATTTAAGAAATTTAATCTAATTTTCTATTATTTACTAAACGCACATTTACACTTGAAGTGATTTGACATTGTAATTTTTGAAACTGTTTCTTGGACCTTATGAAAGTTATAGTAAAGGGTCCGCCAAATAACTTTTTTTTTTTTGAAAATGCTATAAAAAAAACTACTGAATATTTTCTCAAATTTCTTTTTTTATTTAAAAGTACAATCCTTCCGGTTGATAATGAAAAATAATTTCATTCAAATGGCTGCTTCGCTAAGTGGGCCTGCGATCGACTCAGAGAAGATGCCGATTTTGCCAAAAAAATCATCTTTTCAGATGAAGCTCATTTTGATCTTGGCGGGTATGTAAACAAGCAAAATTGTCGCATTTGGGGCACAGAAAACCCGCACGCATACATTGAAAAGCCGATACACCCAAAACGAGTCACTGTTTGGTGCGGATTTTGGTCCAGAGGCATAATTGGGCCATTTTTCTTTGTTTAATTTGACACTTTTATATGCATTAAAAATATTGTCTCGCGTCATTTCTTGCAGTAACGCAATAACAGTAAGTCAAGAATTTTTTTTTTGTTAACAAAACTCGTAGCAAAAAACATAAAGCCAGAATGCTTTTTTGTTTCAACTCAATACGACCATTCATCACAAAGATTCAGCTCTTCAAAAAACACTTACAAAAATTGCAAACATTTTGTTTCTTTAATTTTTTGACTAGTGAATTTTTGTATACAATTAAAAGAATGATTTAACTGCTTTTCTTATAATTTTTATATTTGCTTCTATTACTTGCATATTTTAACAGTTCTCAAGTTTCAAAGCAAATCAAACGTAAGACCGAATTCATGCGATCCAGTCATGCTTTAATATCAAATCTTATTCAAAAATGCTGGGTAAAAAAGAGGGTTTCGTCATAAAAAACTGAGAAATTTGCTTTAAATTTGTTGTTAATTACCATTAAATCAATGCGTCGTTTCAATGGTAAGACTCACTAACTAACAAATTAGGGAGTGGTACAATATTCCGCAGCCCAAAATTTCAAATAACGAAATCTCGCATTTTTTTTAAATCTTAAATCTTGGAAGTAAAAAGTCTTGTTTTTCATAATCTCGCTATTAAAACTCACTTTTAAGAATCACGCACGGAAAAATCACGCAAATTTCATCCAAAATCTCGGAACTCAAAATCTCAGAAATTAAAATTTCACTGCAGCATATCGTTTTGGGCTTCGGAAAATAAAAACTCGAAAACCAAAAACTTTTTTTTTAACTTTTATTTTAAAAAAAGTAAAATGCCTTTAAGTTATGTTTTAGAAATAAAATAAAATATTTATTTCATAGTTTTGGTAAATCAACCAAATCCTTAAACCTTGAGCGTATCTTTGATCCGAAAAATGTTGTGCGCAATGTAAAATATAATTCTTAAATCCATGGGTTTTCATCTTGTTAACTTTTCCTGCTTAATTTTTTTTATTAAATTTTCAAACTATCCATTTCTATTAGAAATTTAAATTTGAGCAGAAGGTTTTAAAAGTTAAATTGTCAAATTTAGCTTAGTTTCTGATTTATCAGGTATACCGAAAACAAACAAAAATATTTAATAATAAAAACCCTGGCACGTAATTGTTCCTTTTTTTAAAGGTAAATTCAATAGCCAAATAGTGCTGGTAAAATAAATGTAAAGAATTTTCAACAATACTGAAAAAATTGAAAAAATTAAAATAGCAGAGCAAAGAAGGTTTTGACGATTTTTTTTTAGGAAAAGTGCTGTTTGGGCGTTTTTCCCATTTAATTTGATTATGGTCTTACCAGTTTTTTTTATAATATCCCAACATGATATTTCTATAAACAATTAAATAATAATATTGCACTTGAAAATTTTAATAATTTTACTTTAAAAATATGTTGAAATAGAAAAATTAATTTCTATTTCATGGCAAATAATGCATTTTTAATAAATATTGAACTTGAGTTTATTATAAAACTTGGTTTCGCAATTCTGTCTGTTTGGTACCTACCTTAGCGTTTCTTGCGTACTACCACACCGAAACATTCTTACATGGGATATACAGGGTGTATCCTAACTCATGATTTCTGGCGTCATTTAACGAAAAAAATTGTATGTGGCAAAATCCTATCTCTTTCCACTGGTGCGAGGAGAGGATATTTCTGAAAATTGGACTTAAAATGGAAAAAAATTAACGAAAGCACAATAATGTGCTAATAATTTTTTCGAAAGACTTCATTTATATGTTTATTTTTTCAAACCAAGTTGTTCAATAGTTTTTGAGAAATTAAATTTCAAATATAATATTCTTGAAAAAAGATATTATTTCTTAAGTTGTATTTTTTTTAATATTCGTTATTGAATGCCGTTGTTTTTTGTTTTATTCAGTGTATTAATCAATACTGCCATGCTAAGAAGAAAAAACGTAAGTGTATTTTTGACAATTTCGAGATAAACACGTTTTTCTGTTTTTATCTCTATCTTTTTTGTTTTGCTGTTGAGTGTTTTTCTGTCGTTTTTTCAAGTAAATCATTTTTTTGCCTTGTTTATTTATCAGATGTTCAAATGCTTGTATGGTTGTCACTTTTTTTTTCTTAAATTGAGTGCTAAAACGTCAATATTATCCTTAGAAAAGCATGGTTCTTTGAACGAACGTCATTTTTCTTAAGCGTTTTAAGCCATTACAAAAGCAAGTAAGGGCTTTTATTTTTAAAGAATAAAATAGCAAACATATCAAAGATGTCAAAACTGGCCAAAAAGTCAGTTACGTTTTTTTTCTTAACGCTGAATAGTAGTCAAATACTTAAAATCAAAAAATGTTAACATTTTTGTTAAGTTTTTAAGAAATTAAAAAGAAAAGGCATGGTACATGGCTTGTTTGTTTTCTTATGTTTATGACGCAAGCAAATTACAAATTACAAATTGATTAATAAACCCCTTTTTCGTTGTTTTTTTTTTTTTTGAAAAAGTAACTTTTGTCTTCATTTTTATTTCTCTATAACTTAGAAAGATTTTTGCATCTGGTTTCTAGTATTTGACTAATAGTAAAGGTAAAATAGTACCTACAGAAAGACCTACAAATAAAAAAAAAATTCGTACCACCTTGAAACTTGGTGAAAACGTTTCATGGACCATGAGAATGAAGAAATAAAAGAGTCTATACAAATATTTCATATGGAAGGGTGTTTTTTTTGAGGGGGAGAGGGGGGAAGTTTTAGTGTATCGAACGGAAAAATCTAACATGTGTCATATGCTTATGTGGTACCAAAAGCATATGACACATGTTTTCCAGGTAGTTTTTAATATTGAATCAAATGACACCAAAACCAAGTCGATACGACCTCTGTGAAAGTTATTGTCATTTTTATAGTAAGATGACTATATTTTCAGTATAAAAGTTAAATAAAGGGTGATTTTTTAAGAGGTTTAGAACTTTAAAAAAAAAAAAAAAACACAAAAAATTCGAAAAAATGAATGAAATATTTATTTGAATCGATAGTTTGAACCTTGCAATTTAATGTTTAAAGATAATTTCATGCAAATGTTGACCGCGGCTGCGTCTCAGGTAGCCCATCCGCTGAGTCCAATTTTGGCATACTCTTTCACACATATCGGCCGGTATCTCACGAATGAATGCATGGATGTTGGCTTCCAGTGCGTCAATCGAAGCGGGCTTGTCCCTATAGACATTAGCCTTGACATACCCCCACAAAAAATAATCTAATGGTGTCAAATCGCACGATCTAGGCGGCCAATTGACCGGCCCGAAACGTGAAATTAACTGTTCACCAAACTCGCCTCGCAATTGCACCATTGTTTCGCGTGCTGTGTGGCATGTGGCACCGTCTTGTTGAAACCACATATCATGCAAGTCAAGAACTTCCATTTCGGGCAAAAAAAAGTTTGTTATCATCGCTCGGTAGCGTTCACCATTGACAGTAACGCTGCGATTCGCATCATCTTTGAAGAAATATGGCCCAATAATGCCGCCGGCCCACACGGAAAGAATTCTTGGATCATATCACGAAAAATGAGCTGCAAGTTACGAAAAATGAGTCCCGATTTATACCTTGGCTCCGGATTTCGTAATTTACGACTATTTGTTTGCAATTTGCAAAAATGAGCAAAGTGAAGATATTGATACTCAAAAATCGTAAATCAACCCTCTTTTAGTATCAGTTATGCTATCGAGAGAAAACAAAATTGCGAACAACAAATCGCAATTTGATCCAAATATTCCTCAATTGCACAATTTGTAAATTTGCAAAAAAGATTTGTGATCACCACTTTTTTTTTCGTGATATTGCCACTTGGAAAGATCAATCCTGCTCTACACACCCTTCATTTTGCAGGTATACACATTTAATTTAATTTATTTGATATAAATACTTTACGCTTGACTCTACTTGGATTTGAACTCGCAACCCTCCAGTTGCGGAGCGAGCATGCAACCACCACGCCAATTTGCATTACAGATCGTTGGTGTCACACATTGATGATGATATACCTGCCATGTTGTGGTGCTCTATCTCTTCGAGAAGTAAATAGCGACAAGAAAGTCGTGATTTAGGATTTTTTGTTGGTGATTTGCGACTATTCTCATAGAGTTGCAAATTGCGATACAAAAAACGTAAATCAGTGATTGTGCATGATGTAAATTACTAAATTTTTATCGCAAATCAATATTTTTAAATGCTGTTTGTGATATTATTCCTTTGGAGAGTAAATTACGCCAAAAAAGTTGTATTTTGCTATGAAAAGGACAAGCTTGAATCATCGATATCAATTGCAAATCACGAAGAAAAAAATTTTGTAAATTGCTACGTTTTGAATGTTAAATTACCAGTTTTTGTATTAATTTGGGAACAAAATGCCTTGATTTATGAATAAAACAGGATTCGTAAATTGCAACTGCAAATTTTTCAATTGGTGATTTTTCAATTCTCTCCGTGCATAAACCGCACCAAACAGTGGCTTTTTCGGGATGCATTGGTAGCTGTTGCAATGCTTCTGGCTGATCTTCACTCCAAATGCGGCAATTATGCTTATTTACGTACCCATTCAACCAAAAATGAGCCTCATCGCTGAACACAATTTTTCGATAAAAAAGCATTTCGAACCGAGCACGAATTTTGATAGTAAAATTCAATAATTTGCAAGCGTTGTTCATTTGTAAGACGATCCATGGTTAAATTGCAAACCAAACTGAAGCTGTTTGACAGTGACACAAGGTACTAAACACACGTCAGCTGTCAAAACCAGTGTTGCCAAAACCAAACCAGCTAAAAAATCACCCTTTATTACCGAAAACTAGTTGAAAATAGTGGTCCGTCGATGAAACTTGTCATCAATGGTTCATTTGTCATGAAAATTAAAAATAAGAAGAGTCTATAAACATATCTGTGGTTAAAAGGTGTTTTTTTGGGGAGTTGGTGTAGTGTTGGGATTATTGCCATAAAACCTATGATAACTCATGAGACATTGTAAAAATATACTATGAACTAACAGAATGAAGAATCGTAAGTCTTTAAAAATATTTCGCATGTAATGGTTCGTTTTTTGAAGATAAGGGGAAGTATGTGGTTATTTAAGAAAAAAAATGAAAAGGATGGTACTCTCAAGAAACTTGGTAAAAGTGTTTCTTTTACTCGGAGAGTGCAGAATCAAAGGAGTTTACAAAAACATCAAGAGAAAGGGTGTTTTTGTGGGTTTGGGTATGAGAGGTGTTATTTGTTTTTGGAAACAATTTCTGTTTTTTGAAAAAGTATTATACTTTCCTTCACCCATAAAGAACATCCTTCTATCATAGATATATTTTTAAAGACTCTATCGATTCTTCATTCTGGTAGTTTTTAACATATTTTTATAAAGTTTCATGAGGATATCATTTTTCTCACAGGTTTTATGGTTCCTAATAATCCCACGATAACCCCAACCTTCCAGAAAAACACCCTTCAACTGCAGATATTTTTATTGACATGTTTCACCGACGGACCTTTATTTTCAACTACTTTTCGGTAATATTTAGCTTTTATACTGAAAATATAGTCATCTTACTATAAAAATGACAGTAAATTTTTTCACGGAGGTCGTATCGATTTGGTTTTGGTGTCATTTGATTCAATATTAAAAACTATCTTGAAAACATGTGTCATATGCTTATGTTGTACCAAGGTAGATGTTTCCGTTTGATGCACCAAAACATCTCCCCCTCTCCCTCTCAAAAAACACCCTTCCATATGAAATGTTTGTATAGACTCTCTTAATTCTTCATTCTCATGGTCCATGATTGATTTTCGAATAACAGACTGAAAGAAAGCTTACAAACATTATAACCTATAGTGTGTAGGCAGGTATCATTATTTAAAAAAAAATGGGTTCTTTAAAAATATTTCAATATTTTTTTTTTTTTGGGACTCAAATATTTTGAAATCTCCAAGGTTGTGTGGATTTTTTGAATCTGGCGCAAATTTTTTTTCATTTTTGCTATGGGTTGTTGGGTTTCCAAATTATATTTGGGCCTTTTAGGATTCCATTGCCCAAAAGCTTTGAAAACCGCTGACTCTATTTTCATTAAACTTTGTGCCAATTGGTTTTGAATTATTTTTAGAATACTTAAAGAAAATATTTTACTTTTGTTTTTTAATGCTAAAATAAGTAGGTACGATTAACTATAAAAATAAAACAATTTTAAACTGGAACGGTATTTTTTATTTTGAATTTCCTCATTATTGGTTAAGAGGATTTAAAGTAAAGTTTTTGTTCAAAAACTTAAATAAAATTCTAAAAATATTGCATTTTCAAAATTTTCAAAAAATAATATACCTAAATCAAAATATTTTTTGAAAATTCGATATCAAACCGGGTTAGTATTTTTTGTTTGAAATTTAATTTGTATCTGCATAATTAATAATAAAAAACTATAACATATTGTTTGCTAAAAATTTACAAGCCAACATTTTCCTTTAAAATTTTTTAAATTTTTTTTATAAATAGGTATAAAAACTAATAAAGGGATTTTTTTAGCAATTCAAGGAACCATGTTTGAATACAGGTATCTACCCACTACATTATACAATTTTAAAAATTCTAATCTTGTTGAACAAAAGAGCAAGTACTTGCGACCCAGTCATGTGTTTGAACCCCAATTTGCCACTTTTTAAACTCATTGTGCGTTTCGTCAAAAATCAGGTAGGTATAAAACTTAAAAAAAAATATTTCAAAAGAAAAACATAAAAATTATTCAATAGACTGTATCTGTAGCCTATAGAAGACTTACATTACAGCATTGCCATGCAATTCGCCTGCAACAATAGATAATGCTTAGAGTTGGCTCTCTCATGTTCAGGTACACTAACACACCTTAATTCCAAGTATGTAGGTATCCATCGCTAATAATACTTATTTGCCTATGTAAGCTCGAGGTTATAAATAAATGGTTACTGTATGGTCGCCCTTCTCACGCATCAACACGGTGATCCGAAAGCTATCTTTTAATTGTACCAACTAAAAAGATTAATGTCCACACCAAGGAATCCTCCAAGCTGTTGACATACTAAGCCCATTAAATTAATCTTAGAAACTCACAATCACCCGTCAGTTAAATTAATTTATGTAAATCGCAGAAATAAAAAGTTTAATTAACACGCATGATCATTATTTACTAAAAGCCTTAGGAATCCCACCCACTTCAAACACTCCATTCCACTAACAATAACTATCTACAGCACTACTGCACATCCACCAGCAGTAACTTCAGACCCAGTCCAAGAAAGCCAGAGCCACCAGCAAAATCCCATGTCAACACACAATAATTACAAACGTTGAACGAATTATGCCAATTAATATCAATAACTTTTTTAAATTGAACAATTTAAAAAGATATCAGCAAACATTGTTCATTATGGTGAAATTATAACATGCGAAGTTCTTTCGAAGTTTGTTTTTTTGTTTTTTATAAGTTCCTCAACCTTTTTTCTAAACACAGTGACGACGCAACGCTAGCATCAAGACACATTGAAGTCACTCGCTCGTGCCACGATCTCAAGATAAATCCGCTACCCGCTACCGTCAGAATATATATAAGATCCCGCTCAAATGTCCAAACACTGCACTGCACTATAGCTACCCAGATTGGTTTATCTATAAGATACTTACAGTCGAAAACTGGCCCAGCAGCTTTTTAAGCTGCAAAATTCGTTGTGTATACGTACGAGATTTTTCTATCTCGGTACTAAAATATTCTAGTTTTTCATGGGCGTCTCAAGGGGTATAATTTCGCCTTCGACAAAAAAAATTAACTCTGTGTAAAAGGTGACATCGTCAATTGATTTATACCTCCATCGGATAAAAGTACCTGCCGATTATAATAACTCAATGTCAGAGAAGGATGGAACAACGCAAAATACGGGATTGTATGCCTTCCAAAGAAGCCTATAATGCCAGAGTTGCATGGCGCCCCGGACAAGATCCCTCTTTGTCGTTCACTCAGTTATTCAGGTAGGTTAATCT
This sequence comes from Dasysyrphus tricinctus, assembly GCA_963921185.1. NCBI lineage: Eukaryota > Metazoa > Arthropoda > Insecta > Diptera > Syrphidae > Dasysyrphus > Dasysyrphus tricinctus. The sequence goes on along the minus strand of OY992533.1, from coordinate 102,343,977 downwards.
AAGGATCCTAGAGTCATTATCTCACTTCCGTACTCGCCCCAGGCTAAAGATATAACGTTGTAAACGGCTGCTTGGGATAGGGTAGGGAGTCCCTATACCTACTATTATCTTGGACCTGGACATGCTGTGCAAACCAGGTCCAAGAAAATAAAAAATCAAAACAAAATAAAATATAAAATAAAACTGGATAAGAAAATACTATGGAGAATAAAAACAAAACAAACAAACAAAAAATAATAAAATGTGGAAACTAACTTTAACGCGGGAGATCATCGCATGAGAATTTCACCGGTTCGGATAATAGTCCTAGTCACACTGTATTTATACCATACAAATTGTAGGGTAGTTTTGATTTGTTCGCTCCTTCATGTTTTCGCGGGTGCTGAATCAACATGGAAAAAACGCAAAAATGATGCAAAAATTTGTTTTTTGGGTGCTTTTCACTAATGGTTCGAGCCCAAAAACGGAATTTTTGCATCATTTTTGCGTTTATTCCATGTTGCGTCACGAAATTTTTTTGGCAAACCTCAGATTCGGATTCAGCACCCGCGAAAACATTAAGGAGCGAACAAATCAAAACTACCAATTATTCGAAAATTACATCAGACTTATCATTGAAAGTATACACAATTTCCAATAAATCTATATTTAAGTTTTTTTTTCTACAACAACCCATTTGGACCCAAGCGCTAGTCAAAAATTGACGTATTTTTACGAATAGGGTAGCTTAAAACGAAAACTAACGATTTCTCGAAGATGAATGGAGGTATTTGAAAGATTCAAAAAGAATTTTAAAGTAAAATGTTCATACCTCAGAATGACCATGAGCTTTTTTTTCGAACAAAATTACCTCGAGAGCAAATATCATCCCAAATTTGCATACAAAATGCATTTTTGTTTAATTTATAGATTCAAATATCTCAAGAATGTGATGTGAAAGATTAATTCCAAGGCCAGATTCGAACTCAGTGCACCAAAGACCATCAGAAAAGTAAATATATCTTTCTTCATGTTACAGACAAAAATTCAAATTTTGTCACACAAAACAAATTCTTAGTGCTTTCGAGTGGATTTTCGAAAACAGTAAAAATACGTCAATTTTTGACTAGCGCTTGAGTCCAAATGGGTTGTCGGAGAAAAAAACATAAATACAGATTTATTGGAAATTGTTTATACTTTCAATGATAGTCTAGTGTAATTTCCGAACAAAAATTCATTTTTTGCATTTTTTTCCATGTTGCGTCCCGAAATTATGTTGGCAAACCTCAGATTCGGATTCAGCACCCCGAAAACATTAAGGAGGGAAAAAATCAAAACTACCCCCCCCCCCCCCCACAATTTGCTCGCAAAGTGCCTTTTTGAGAACAAGTTGACTGGACTAAACTACTTGTTTGAAAAAATTTTAAACTGCAAGCGTTTGAGGGCTTACCTACTTTTTAATCACAATGGACCAACTCATGGTCTAAGTGTGTCGGTCCCCACGACTGGCAGCCACTTCAACCTACCTTCTTTTTAAATATTCTTAACTATCGTATAATGTCATATTTCATCAAAATCTTGAGTTGGAATATTGTAAATTTGTCATGAAGTACCGAAAAAGTGGCTTTCAGACCAATATTGCGATATTATAAGATTTGCGGGTCTAAATTAAAAAGCGATTTTTTGAAGAACAGCGTCCTCTTTTATGTTTGCTTTTTCATACCCATTCTCTTTGTACTTGTGTTTTTTCTTTTTTGTTAAATAAATGCCGACGCCAGTCCCTTTGAGCTGTAAATATGTTTTTGTTCTAATTTATTCTTTTCTGTAACAATTTGCTGTCCAAAAAGTTGGAGGTAATCACATAGACAACAAAAAATTTCGGCATCAATCACTGCATGAATTCGAAGCGCTTTAATCTTAAATCGACATTTAAACTTTAATTTTAAATTGTTTCTTCTTTCTTCTTTAAATTATCCTTGCAAAATTTTTTAAATTATGAAAACTACTTTTTTCTGAAAAGTATTAGAGTAATCGCGCGCACGATTTTTAGTTCCAGAAACAGTAGGTAGCTGCTATGGCATTCGGGTTTTGGCATTCGGGATTCTGTCATTTGGGATTTCGGCATTCGGGGTTTTAGCCATGCGAGATATTGTCATTCGTGATTTAGCACCATTTCGAAATTTTGTCGTTCGGGATTTTGCGCCATTTCGGGATTTTTGCATTCGAAATTTCTTACCTAAACCGAAGGATACACTATCAGCGCTAACCTAATAAAAATTGAAACGTTTTATACGGCAAGAACAAAAACCAAAAGCTGTTTTCAAAAACGTCAAATCTACGTCGATTTGATCGTCAAAAAACACATTTAACGTTCACGTTCACGTTTTCTGGCTTCCCAATACTTCTATCGTCAATTCGATTTGTTTACTGCAGACTTTGCACATCAGATGATGTTTTGAAGACTAAAGCAAACTGCATTGTCGAAAACAATGCATATGATGAGAAATTTGTATCTACCTATTTATATTTTCGCTTTTAAGAACATTCTGCGAATGAATTTTTGACGCAGATGACGTTTTCAAAAACATATTGAATGCAACAAATTATTTCAAATGGGATTCTGATCACCCTTGAACAAATATTTTCAATATTTTTTTAATATTTTTTGAAACGAAAATACTCGTACAATTCTCTTTTGAAAATAAATTTTTACTTTTTTATTTTATTCGATTTACTACAGTTTTTCAAAGAAAAAGAATTTGATTAAGAATAAGAACGTTAATAATTGAAAATTAATTATTTTTGTTTTTGTTTTTATGGACTCTTGAATTGAAATTCAAATTTAAAAGTTTTGCGACCTTTAGACCAAATGCGTTTCGCCCAGGTACAACAATTGGGCTCATCAGTTTGATGTTGTTGTACCCTTCTAAGACGCAAAATTTTTTAGTCGATGGTTACCGACACGTATAAAATAAACAGCACAAATTATTTACGTTTTTATTCTCTTATACCAGCCAGACCACGGGCTTTACCATCCTATTTTTCTAGGCGTCTGAATTTAACCAAATTCCACAAAAACATTATATAATTTACAGTGCTTTTGTGCTGTTTATTTTATACGTGTCGGTAACCATCACCTAAAAAATTATGCGTCTTAGAAGGGTACAACAACATCAACATCTAACTGATGAGCCCAATTGTTGTACCTGGGCGAAACGCATTTGGACTAAAGGTAGCAAAACTTTTAAATTTGAAAAAGAATTTGGTTAAAGGTGGGCCATTTTCAATGTGAGCATGTATATTTCAGTAAATATAAATATAAGTATAAATATGTTAGGTCAGTAAAAAAAAATACACACACAATTCGATAATCAAACTAAGGCTGGCCATACACCACAGAGCCAAATGGCCCGTGCCGATCCTAAATCGGTCCGCCGCCGCCGATCCATTTGGATTTTCAGCCAATCAGAATTCCAACCGAGCCAAATGGATCGAATGGCTCGGTCGTGTATGGCCAGCTTAAAAGACTATTTTCTTCAAAATTGATTTTAAAATAGATTCGAATAACTTTTTTCTCTGATTTATTCTATTTCTGTCTTTTTATGTCTAAAACATTGAGGATTGCTAAAAACCAAAACTCCAAACTATCTATGTCGGTTTTATAAAGTTTTGTGATGTAGGTATAGGAAGTCCTAAGCTGGTGAAATTGGTTTTGTACCAAAGGCACTCATGCAACATACGCAGTTCTGTTGTAATTGCAACCAAAAACAAAAAAAAAAAAACAAAATCTGAAAACTGCCAAAGTGCATAGACTCTGAGTGAGTGAGTACTTCGTTGGCCGCTGTGCGCAGATATTGCAGTTACCAAAGCTTCATCGCGAGCGAGTACCATGTGTGCACCTATTTCCTTGAACCACACGACTCAGCGCGCTATCTATGTACAGTGCTATATTTATACTACGCCAACAGTAAGCGTAAGTTAACGTAAACTACCTCTTCACTTCTCCACACACCGATTTCAACCAAAACGCGAAAACGCAAGTGTTCAAACTTTTTGTTTTGTTTTTTTATATTTTGTTGGTTTGTTGTGTTTTGTCAGTTTTAAGGTGGAGTTGGTTGTTTCTTTGTACCAAGTTGGACATAGTAAAAAAAAACTCGTTTGACAACCCTCTACTAACCCAGCCAAATGGATCTTGTTCCGTCCGATCATGTTCTATGTGCATTTTTGTTCTTGTTCTTTTCTAATTCAGTGGATTAGAGTGAGATAAAACAACAACAAATCGAAAACAGGTCATTGCCTTAATGGATTTAACAAAAAAAAAAAACGATAAAGATTTGAGCAAACAGAAAGAAGAGTATAAGAAGAGTATAAGAAGAGTATAGTATAATGCCGTGCTAGAGGGAGTTCAACTAAAAAAAAAAAGAATTATTACTCGAGTGGCAGATATACAAAAATAAAAAATTGAAGAACAAAAATCAAGAGTAAATAATAATAAGTGGAAGAAGACACTTTTATGCCCTGAAAATAAAAAAAAAAAAGAGAAAAGTGGACTTTATTTTTTGTTACCTTTTTTCATTGGTCTTCATCTTATTTCAAAGATTTTTATATAGAAAGAGAAGAAGAATTATGGCCAAATGTTTTTGAAGATAACAAGATTGATGTGAAAATTGGATTTTCACCTGTAATCTAGGCTTTGTTTTATGTCGTTTTTTATTCGATGTTTGGAGTACCTATTCCATTTTCAATCCTACTACCTACTCAAAATTCTCCATAATTCATATAAATGGAGCTGAACACAAAAAACGAAAACGACATAGGTAAGTAAACCTCAATCAAATTTAACGAAAGAAGAAGGAAGAGCTTGTTGGTACCTACCTATTATAGGTTAATGATCTTATACAAGGAACGACCAATTTCCTCCATTATTTGGGACTCTTCTCTACCAATACGTTATCAAATTCTGTTTTCATACAAAATAAGGATTAAATTGAAAATACGTCAAAAATACAAAAATTGTTGTCTATTACACTATTTGTTTCCAACTAAAAAAAAAAACAAATTTCACCACTTTACCAAACAAATTATAGGCTTGAACCTCAACTTTTTATTCTTAGGCTTGCCAGAAGTCTATCTTTGAGCAACAAAAAATTATGAGCAATTTAGGCAAATATTTAAAAATCATCTGATTTTTTTTGTTGGTTTTTGTGAACTTTTCTAGCTTAAATTCTTTTATAAAATTGTTCAGAGCACCCATTTTGATAGAAAACCCGATTTCTAACAAAAGTCTCTTTCCGAGTTACCTTTACCAAAATTATTGAAAAGTGACCAATGTGACCATTCTCTATGAAATGCATGGGTAGATTTTCGTCTTAGATTTTTTTTAAAACAAGCGTTTGCCCATCAGAGTCTTCGGGTTACGAAAGTAAAGATGAGAAGTATACATAAAATCAATCTGCAAAAGATCCACACGAACGGCATGTAAATAAAAAAAAAAAAAAAAAAAAAAAAACAACTCGGTGTGCACTGTATTCTCCCCCGCTGCCGCTGCATAGGGTCATTTCCTACAACTGGACGATGATGATGATGAGGATGACGACGACGACGACAAGCTTCGTCGTGCGTCGTCGTCGTTGTCGTGGTCTTCTTCATCCCATCTAGCATCGGTGGACTCGTACGTCGAATCCCGTGCCCGTGGCCTGTCCCAAAGCCAATAGCGCAAACGTTTGGATTTATATTTTACAACTCTGGAACACATGTGTTCAATTGTTTGCCTGTCGTTATGCAGTGGAAGATTATTCTTACTACAAAACAAATAAACATACTGATGGGTACTTTGAGTTGTTGTTGTTTTTTATAGTTTCTTGTTAGAAGCAAGACAAAATAAACGCTCAGTCCTCCAGTTCCTGAGCATGCAAAGTTTGCTTAGGTGCAACTTTGAGCATTCAGTTTGATGTGTTTTGTATGCGTAACTTATATAGGTAGGTTGGTACATAATATTCTTTAGTGTTTGCTATGATTTTTATGATTTTTGCTTCTTTACTTTTTAGCTGGAACTTGTATCAAGCAAGACCAACTCAACTAATGTGTAGTGATATTTGACCAAGTTTATTATTGTAAAGAGTTTCAGATCATCTCGATCTCATAAAATGGCTAATTCTGGAACAAGTAGCTGCTATATTATAGTTGCTGGAATATAGGTAGGTAATTGAATTTTTAAGTATGCCTATGCATGGCGAATGCAAATAGGATTAGGTGGTAAGTTTAACGATGTAGTTTAATTACCAAGTAAAAGGAAGATTTCAAGAGATTATAATAGCACTAAGATTGATGGATAAATGGATGTATTAACTTTCAGGAAGAATAATTATAATTATTATGGAGAAGAAACATGCAAATAAATTGATGAGTTTTCTTGTTAAATGTGAGGCATTATACCTATTTCAAGAAATGATGTATCTACAAGTGTGCAGTGATGAATTTTACTAATAGGGATATTCACACTCATAATTGGAAATTCCATAGAAATTATATACATATTTGACGTGCAGTAAATTTACGAGTTTATTTCCCAATTTGCCTATGCATGTACATTTTATTAATAGCAAATTCTGTCATTAACAACTTTCTCAAGTCCCAACTAACATTTTTACTGTCATAAGACTCTACCTTTAGAGTCTTACTAGATCTTTACGAAAACTTGATTATGATCGGTAAAAGCGTTAAATGACTTCATTACTAAAGGCAGTTTTTTTAAAATTAAATATCAAGAGTATTACTTCGGCTATTAGTTTGACTGTTAGTGAGACCAACCTTTAATTTTGACCTGCCGGGTTGAGCTTTAGTACCTATATAAACAGTTCATGATGCTCATAACTTTACTTTTAAAAAGCGTTGCTGAGGTGGCAACACTGTCAGAAGGACAAGAGAAGGGTTGCCACTTACCAGTTTAAATCCCGAAATGTAGCTTATAAATTGAAAACCAAGGGTCGGACGATGACCCGAGAACTCCCGTTGGATTCAGCACCCTTAAAACCATAGGACCACATTGCTGTTTTTCTCCCACCCCTCGCCTTGCCTTCGTGCAAAAAGTCGTTTTGGGAAAGAAAATTTGAAAAGCCAAGAAAAGTTAGAAAAATATTTTTATTAATAAAATTTTAAGATTACGTTGACGCAGAATTTCACAATTTACTACATTACACCCAAAGGTGATTGAAACCCTACTTTGGTTTTTTTAAAAAGCCACTTTAAAATTGCTTGGGATTAACAAACTTAAGTATTTATCTAGATATAATAAGCATATGATACATGCCTTAAGGGTGCAGGGAATTAACTTCGCGGGAACTCCCTTCACATGGAAATTGATTTCACCACTAGTGGGAATTAATTTCACTTTTTTTTGTGAAGTTATTTCCCACTGAGGCTGAGAGATAATTTCACTTTTTTGTGGGAATAAATTTCACTTTAATGTGCGTTTCTCTAAATCCAAATTCCTTAAATGCAAAAGAAATTTTGCACGCACCCAGCCTCGCACCTACCCCAAATCCTCTAGTGTGCCCAAGCAGGGGGGTTACCTCACTGTTTATTCGCCGTAATGATTTGCCTTACATAAATACAGTGCTACCACCAACCATTACGGCGAATAAACAATGAGGTATGTATGGGGGCATGCTGCCCTCCTGCTACCCCGCTGCTTGGGCACACTATAGGATGGTGCAGGGAATTAACTTCATGGGAACTGTCTTCACATGGGAATTTACTTCACCACTAGTGAGAATTAATTTCACCTTTTTTTTGTGAAGTAGTTTCCCACGGAAGGTGGGAAATAATTTCATCCGAAAATGGTGTGAAGTTATTTCCCACTTATGATATGATAAAAATTACAAGTTTTACAAAAAAACAAGTAAAATATTACCAAATTCCAACAGCATTGGCATGAAACTTGGTCCACATAAATCATTTGTCATAACAACAAGAATCAAAGGAGTCTACAAAAATATTTGTAGCGAAAGGGCGTTTCTTTCAATGAATTTGAAAAATTTTGAACTAGGAACTACCATGAAACCCCTCCATAAACTGGTACGTTGATGAAAGTTGGGTCGTGCTTCGTGCATTTTATTTTAAACCATCTTCAAAACTTTTTCTGCGTACGTTCTTGTTAAGCGTTGAAGTATATTAACACTTTATCAACCCAACAAGAGTATAAGACAGCAGACAGCAGAGGCCTCCCACCACCACCCAAAATATTGAACTCAGATTTAATATGGGCCATCTTTTTTCGTTTATATTCCAATTAAAACTTTTTTTCGAAAGAAGAAAGAAAAATTGGTAGTAAAATAAAGCAATGCCATTGTTTGAAAAAAAACTTATAAAATATGTTGTTTTACAATACTTCGTAGCTTTTTGTCATGTTTTCTATTGAAACAATTTAAGAAAAGTTATAATGTCATTTGAGGAAAGTTATGCTGCATTTTTCATAGAGTATTTTGATGTTTTTCAAGAGATGATAGTTCAAAAATTGAGCCCAAACTTTCAAATTTACTTCAACCATTTTCATGCTCTTTTCACTGCCTTAAACAACGATGTTTAAATAATATCAGTCGTATTTATAAACTTTTGGGTTGGGGTCAGAATCCCGAAATTCGAAATCCCGAAAACCCAAAATCCCGAAAATCCAAAATCCCGAAAACACAAAATCCCGAAAATCCACAATCCCGAAAACCCAGAATCTCGAAAACCCAAAATCCCGAAAACCCAGAATCCCGAAAACCCAGAATCCCGAAAACCCCAAATCCCGAAAACCCAAAATCCCAAAACCCAGAATCCCGAAATCCCGAAATTGAAATCCCGAAGATGGTTTAAAAACGATTTAAATATCGGAATTCAGTTAAAATTCAGATTTGTGAGATATAACTGTTTTTAATTGGTTAAAAGTATTTGATTAAGATTCAATAAGGCCAGATCCACCCTATTTTGCCGACACCGATACGCTATCGCTACAATAAAATATTTTTACATAAGAAAAACTGAAAAGAGCGAAAGCGTATCAGGTATCGATGATGTGAATGTGTAGGTACTCATTGTGTCCTGTTTTATAATACTTTATCATGTATCGCCATCGATATCAGAACTTTAATGTGAATTTGGCCTAAATCTTTGTCAATAAAGTCACAGTAATGGCTGTAACCTTTTTTTTTCAAGTATAGCTTCGGGATTTTGGCCTTTCTGGATTTTGGGTTTTCGGGATTTTAGGTTTTCGGGATTTTGGGTTTTCGGGATTCTGGGTTTTCGGGATACTGATTTTCGGTATTCTGGGTTTTTGGGATTCTGTGTTTTCGGGATTTTGGGGTTTCGGGATTCTGGGTTTTCGGGATTTTCGGGATTTTGGGTTTTCTGGATTCAGAATTTCGGGATTGTGTCCGTCTCCCTAAACTTTTCTTACTTTAAACAACCATCCAACTCAAAAAAGTAGCTAATAAACTCTGTAAACTGTTGTCCTAAAGTTGTCTTACTTTATTTATTTAAATGAAGCCTATTTCCAACTATTCAGGATTTTTAAAAAACTGTCTAACTTATCAATCGTTTTAAATATCTAATAAATAAGACTGTATGTCTTTTGCACTTAAATTTCTTTGAAACTCTGAAATTCCTGAGCCGTTTTGGGAAGTTTTCCGAAAAAAAAAATTTACCGGAAAAAAGTGGCTCGTTATCTTAAGCCAAAATGTCATTCTCTCATAAACTTCACAATTCTTGCAACCATTTTTTCCAATTTCTCGTTTCCTTTAAATTATAGGTGGAGGACTCTTAAAATGTTCACTGAAGAAAACCCCGCCTTTACATTACAATAACAAGCTAAGTACGATTGGCTAATTTTTTTTTTTTTTGAAGCATGTTCGGCTGGTAAACAAAGGTCCCAGCTCAAATTTCAGAAAATCACAAGTAAATAAAATGAGTTCTTATTTAAAAAAACAGAAAACTGTGTGCCTACATTTTAGAATGACACGTGGAGAGCAGCTGCAAGAAATAACACAATAAAATGCAAAACTAATTAAATAATATTGTAATAACTTTCCATATTTGAACTATTACGACTCCGAAAGGCAAACAAATGGACACAATAAAGCTTACGGTCGCAGTGCAAACATACCCTTATTATAGCTATAATTATAGCGACTCTCAAATGAAAGAAGCGCCATCTGCTGGATTATAGCAGAAAACCAGCTGTCAAATAAAAGCTTTTGGAAGGGAAATATTTGGAAAGCTCTGGAAGCAGAGACCAGAACCTTCTACTACATTCCAGAGTTTGTCAACCAAGTATAAAAGGCACATCTTTGACCGGCAAAGACACAGTTTGTTTTTAATCGTGAAAGAATAACATAATCTAGCTAAAGTTAGACCCAATAAGTCTTATTCATATTAACGATTATTGAAATCAATACCCAAACACTTTCTGGGAGTAAAATTTTGCGGATTCCATTAAATCTTCTTAAAAAAAGTGACTTTGATCAGTTTCAGTTATACCTAATCAAGAATGATGTCTATTTTGGGCAGCCAATAAAAAGGAGACACTGAAAACATCAATTCTTAATCGGAGATCGACATCATTATCTATATAAAAATATTTTATTTCCCACATACCATTTAGGTGTTAACAAGGCGTTAGCAATAGTAATGTAATGTTCAAAGTTTAATCCAAGAACAAGACAAAAAGTTATGCGTGATTTGAAATCACGTTTAAATTCATATTCAATCCAATAATGCTGGTTGTGCACATTAGTTTTTGTTAAACATTTTTTGTTACACAAAAATGACCAAAAATGAAAAAGTTATTTTATGTTTGTCCTTGTGTTACCACGAGCTTTCCATTTGTGTTTTTTTTTTTTTGTTAGATATTTGAAGCTGTTAAAAGAAAGAAAAATCTGATGCATTTCCAATTAAAAGTTAAAATAAAATCACAAATCGATAAATGAATCAATTTCCTGGATGACTGTTATGTCATTTTTTCTAGACATTGATATACCAATTAAAGAATTAAGAAAACTATAAAACAAGGTGGTATATTACGAATGGAATCACGGATTTGTCAGTTATTACTCATCACTCATCGCAAAGTCACAGAGTCTAAGTTTGGTGATTAAATTTTAAATTGATTAACTTCTAACTAATTAACAAAGCGAAAAGGTATTGAATTTGTTAATGAAGAATTATTTCACCAGGTGCGGATCTAGAAATTAAGTTTGGGTGGGGTTCACGTTGCTTATTGTGACCGAGTATTGAAGATATATCTTGGTATGTACAGATATTTTATCTATTTTCTACTATATCTAAGCTCAGCACGCGTTTTGATTAGTTTTAATTTGGCTGTACTTTACTGAAGTAAATCAGCCAAGCAAAAGACTTAGCACTATATTTAATTGGAAAAACGTTCTGACAAAATCAATCATTGGATAAAAACTTACAGCTTTAATTCTTGGGAATACTAATCCTGTTGGGTATACTATTTCATAGCTAAAACCTAGACATAAAAAGCCTTGCAGATATGGTCTCTTTCAAACGAAACAAAAAGTTAAAAATTCCAAAATATAACTCATCTCAAAAAGGCAATTTACAAAGTCCTAAAACTGGCAACCACCTACCTCCATATCATCGTTAAAAACATCTTTTTCTTGTTAAAGTTATACTTTAGGCCATTATATGTCTTCCCCTTTATAAGTTGAAAGATTTGTCGTTAAACTTATGAAGCAAATCACGTCAACTGACAGATATCTAACATCCAACCATTTTCAAAAGTCCAACAAGTTGCTCCCACTGTGGAGAGTCCTGCTCTAAAAAAAAATCAAAACGAATCCTAGAAAAGAACTCATATACAGGAACAAGATAAATTACATCACATAGACTAATTGTATTGTACCATCTGCCTACAATGGGCTACCACATTACACACTTACCATCCATACTTGGGGCTGAAGAACTTTAAATAAAAAAAAAAGCAAAAACCCTCAACGACCTATGTACCATTACCACGTGTTTCTGTAAATTGTACATGAAGCGTAGGTACCTAAAGAAAAAAAAATGCAAAAAAAAAAACATTTCTACTACTAATAGTAGTCAAGTCATCGTCATGGTACTATGTTCGTTAGGTCTTGATTTTTTTATTATTTTTTAAATTTATATTTTTATTTATGTTTTTTTTTGTATGCTCTCTAGTTGATTGTTTATTAGTCTCTTTTTGCTTTAGCTAACTTTAAGTACCTCTCTTCAACAAGCCTCGTCGACGATGAGGATGACGATGACTACGAGTATGTCCGTTTACCCGTAGTCGACGGACGTCCAAGAACCAAACAAAACTAAGACCACTTCATGTGTGCCATTTGTGAATAATACGAGGCACGACTAATGAATCACGCTGTGCAATAAAGACTTGAAGAAAGATGCAACCAAAACAAAGATACACGAAACATCTTATGGAAAAAATTAAATATAAAACAGGGTGAGTCAGTTAAAAGAACACAAGGAAGTCATCTGGATTTGAATCCCTACTAATGAGGTACATAAGCAATATGACCCAGCTTAAATAACAATATAATTTTGAATGTTAAGTTAACAGAATCTTGATTTTTATTATGCAGAATATTAAAAGAATAGAACTGCAACGTACAAATGTAAATATGTACTCAGAACATATACTTATGCATACTCATCACAAAGAGTACAAATAATTTATGTACTGAGTACAGTGGAAACCTGTACAGTGTACAGACTTCATACATCCACTAGCCGTGATATTTATGGAGCTAATAATGACTTCTATGAACTCATGATATAAATTCTAATTAATATTTTATTCATCAACACAAATATGGGAAGCATATAAAGAGTTCTATGTTACCATTACATAAATATGCATGTAGCCAATAGAATATTCTGTGGACTCATAATAACACAAATTTTAATCTAGTAAATTACTATTCAGACTCATTTTGTAAATATGTAATGAGTACATACACACTGTACTCATTACATTTTTTTTGTAAATATATGCATGTTGTGGGTACATATAGTACCTACTGATTTTAAATTAATTTGTGCGTCATCTCTATTTCAACTTCACTACTTACTAAGCAGCTGGTTTCCTCTTTATTCCAAGAGTAAACAAAGTTGAATCCTTAGGTTCTCACACAATGCCTTAGACACAACATCAGTTTATTCTATTGAAACGAACTTGTATTCAGTAGGTACACATTTGAATGATTCAATACATGTAATTGCTTTTGTTCATTTCATTACTTGGTGTGATGAATTTATTTTTGTATTTGGTTTTGTTTTTTTTAAATATTAATGTAGTGCTTACAAAGTTCACAGTAGCTTGGCAATGGCAATGTATTGAGAAGGTACTATCGCCTTTATTCACGTGGAGTACAAAATCCGTATACTGAGCTAATGATTTATGTATCCCCAGCTTAATTCGGTACAAACATTGAAATGTAATCATTACACGGGACAAGTTCTCGGTGTAAAAGACTCTCCTTACATTCCCAAATCCCATACTCACTTCAGTTTCTTTTTCATTTGTTCTCAAAATATTGAGTGAATATTTGTTCTTTTAACTTTTTGTTATCATGTACATATATGTATGTTATGTACATAGATATGTACATACTTTGCTCCCTTGTTTCCGGGACAGTCTCTTTATTTTATTTTTCTAACGAACCACCCGGTATTTTTGTTGCACTCGTTGTGTATCTTAAAAAGTACACAGTAGCTGAAAAAGATGCAGGCGGTCATATCCAGTATGCATCCAGTATCTTCTTTTAAACTTATAATATGCCTACTATGCGAACTTAAGGTCTTTTTGGTCTGACATGAGACTCCTCTGTCTTCAACCTTTTAGTTTTTGTTTTTGGCATTTTTTTTGTTTTTAGAGTAAACTTGTTTTTTTCTTGGTGGCAATCACGTGAGGTAGCATCATTAAACACACCAAGTTGAGTCCATCAAAAAATTGCAACATTTGTTCCTTGTGATATTAGCTAGATAAAGTATAGATAAAAAAGAAGTTCTTATACAAAGGTAATTTGTAGTTGTGAAGTAGTTTTTAAGTGGTTGATTTTGAAAAGAATTAAAATTAATTTTTGTTAATTTACTAAAATTTTGGAACAAAATTAGTTTCAATTTTCAGGTCTATCAGTCGACGAAGGAATTTTTATTATAAAACAACGGATTCATAACTATTTTGGCTCTAAGAAATCTGGAAACTGTCCTCAGTTAAAATGGCTCCAAGCACAAAATGAAAAAATAACCATAAAATGTAGGATAAACAAAAACAGATATTGAGGTCAATTTTTCGCATTTTGGGGCAAAATATCATTTAACTCGGGGAATTATTTCTTGTTGAGAATAAGGATGGTTATTTTTGGGACACTCTCATTACAATTTTTGAGGTTAAATTCGTCTCTTCAGATGTGAAATCCATAATATATTTTACTAGGGCATTATTTTATGTAGAATCTTGACCCTATTTTTGGGATGCCAAAATCTTGTATTACGAAATCTCGCATTTTTTAAATATCTCGGAAAACGAAATCTCGCAAATCAATAATCCTGCTTATCTCGAAATTACAATACAAAATCTAACTTTTAAGAATCTCGCACTAAAAATTTCACATATATCAATCGAAATATCGCAATCTTATATCTCACATCAAAATCTCGCAAATAAAAATTTTACAAATTCCAATCTGTTATTAACATCGCTCTCAGTTTCGCACTGAAAAATAAAAATCCTGCGAACCAAACAAATAAACTAGAAAATGAAATACCTTTTCTGAATTTAATTATTTTTCAAAACCTACTTTTGACACTAAAAAAAGTGTGCACAAAATGTAATGAATAACAATGTGGCCTAACATTAGGTAGGCACTTGATTTATTTTGCAAAAGTTAGAAAATTTCGCAAAATCTATCAAAATTGCAACAATTTTTTTTAAAGAAAACCCCTCATATTTAAATCTTGCGGGAGATTTGAGTTTCCGAGATTTTAATTAATTAAATGTATGTATTAGTTGCAAAGCAATTAAATTTAGCGGAATTTTCATTTGCCAGTTTTAGTTTGCGGGATTTTATAATTGCGCGATTATTAAAAGCGAGATTTTGTAATTGCGAGATAAAGAAATTCGGGATTTTGTAATTAAGAGATTTCATAATGCGAGATTTTGAATGCGAATATTTGTTGTCATCCCCGTTGCTGACACCAAAATGTGACAAAAAAAAAAAAATAATTCACTTGGGGGAAAGCGGCAGACTTGAGCATCTTTTCGTAAAATTGTTGATAAGAACTTGTCTATTTATCTCAGCCGCATGATGCTGCACTTATCTACAGAGTTGGCCAGAGAATTAGCACACATTAGTGAATCGGATTTTAATCAGGAAAATCTGTATTTTTGATAGGTTCTTGGAACATAATTTATTGAAAACTCTTTAATTCAATGCTGTTCCAGCTATTCCTAATTGCCTCCCAAAGTTCTGCTATATTCCTTGAATTTCTTAGTCTAACCTGATATTCAACATCGTTCCATAGATTTTCGATGGGATTCAGGTCAGGACTCTGCAGGCCAAGGCAAAAGATTGATTTGCTGATCATTAATCCACTGCTTCATCAGCTGGGATGTGTATTTAGGATCATCATCATGCATGAATGTCCTTAATAATGGTAAATTATGGTCTGCAAAGGGCTCCATATGGTTTCCCAAAATGCTCTTTTACTGGATGCTGGTCCATTTGATGCTCTATTATCGCAATAGGCCCTACACCGCACTATGAAAACACAGCCCACAGCATAATACACACACCACCGTGTTTCATAGTCTTAACTGTGTAACGTGGATTAAGATCTTGCTTTGGTGGACGCCAAACATGACGTTTTCCATCAGAGCCCAATCGATTAAATTGCGACTCATCACTCCAAAAAACATTTTTCCAAAATGATAAGGGTTTGGTATACGTACTCCCGTGAACTTAAGGCTGGCTATAATATTTTTTTTTTGACACCAGTGTTTTGTAGTGAGTTTTCATGGTACGGTGTAGGGCCTCTTGTGAAATTAGTGCAGCAAATGGACCAGCATCAGTACAAGAGCATTTTGGAGAACCATATCCATATGGAGCCCTTTGCAGACCATAATTTACCATTATTAAGGACATTCATGCATGATGATGATCCTAAATACACTTCCCGGCTGATGAAGCAGTGGATTAATGATCAGCAAATCAATCTTTTGCCTTGGCCTGCAGAGTCCTGACCTGAATCCCATCGAAAATCTATATGGAACGATGTTGAATATCAGGTTAGACTAAGAAATTCAAGGAATATAGCAGAACTTTGGGAGGCAATTAGGAATGGCTGGAAGAGCATTGCTATTCATCAATGCTAGCACCTAGAGGCGAGTATTCCTCGGCGGTTTAAGGCTGTGTTAAGGCAGAAAGGGTACCCAACAAAATATTAGAAAAAAACTACTTGTATGTATTAGTGATAAATTATTTAATTTTTGTACTTGTGCTAATTCTGTGACCACCACATGTTACACCAAAAAATTTTGTTTAAGGATTTTTTGTTGATTTTTTTTTTTGTATATACATATATTGAATTAAATACTTTTCAATAAATTATGTTCCAAGAACCTATCAAAAATACAGATTATCCTTATTAAAATCCGATTCACTATGTGCTAATTCTCTGGCCAACACTGTATTTTAAAACTAGTTTTATTGGCTTCAAATACACGCACTCAGTTTCAAACCAGAACAAATTGCTTGAAAAAAGATTTTCGGCTGAAGTCTCCACTCCACCGGGAGACTTGAACACCCCCTGGGATCAGGCGCGGATCCAGGATTTCGTTCAGGGGGGGGGGGGGGGGGGGGGGGGCAGTTTTCGTGAGTTTCCACAATCTTGATGAGGTCTACAGAAAATTGGAGAAGTTACACTTCAGCACTATTACGTCTTTCATTACTGCCACAGTGTCTTAAGCAGCGGGTACTTTGGAACTTCGTGAAATGAAATTTTGCAGTTTTTGACTGAAGCATGGTGTTCTTACAGCGTCTTCCACCTCAAATTTCAGAAAGCATAATGGCACATCGGCATGTTCCTATTAAAGTGAAAGTTTCAGCATCTGCCAGTTAAAAGCCATTTTCAAAAACATTATCTGCGTTGCAGAATGTTCTCAAACGCAGACTGCAAATGTCTTCTGTTCGAAAAGGTAAATACAAGCTTTACTGCATTAGCATATTGTGTTCGATTATGCAGTTAGCTAAAGTCACATGTTTGAAAACATCATCTGTGGTGCAATTCATGCAGTAAGAATTCGAGTTGACGACAAATATATTGAGAAGCCAGAGAACGTGTTCGAAAGTGTCAAATGCGTTTGCAAGAATATTAAATGACGTTGGTAGAGAAGATTTTGTGCAAACTAAACTATTGCATATATTTGAAAATAGCGATACTCGAGTCAAGAAATGACGATCATTTGAAAGTCGAATTGACGTTTTCAAAAACGGCAAAAAACAAATATCATTAGGTGTAGAAACTCCATCTAACTTCTCTTCGGCAGTGTCTGCTGTAGTCGTTTCCTGTTTTCTCTCCAATCTTCTTCATCGGGTTCGTACTCTTCTCCAGTTTAATAATATGGAACACGGAAGACATAAAATCCTCACGAATACCACCATCGGAAACGTATTCTACAGCTAAAACAGATGTGCAGCATGTCTGCGCGCGTCGCTGCTTACAGCGCCGCACTCAAAACACAGGTGCGTATCCATTTGAGAGTAGAGACTTCCAGCAGCTCTGAAGAAGCTCTCGAGAGTAAAACTCGCAAGTGGACACAGTCATGAAATTAGCTCACCAGAGGAGAAGACAGATATCCAAGAGTCACTCTCGAGAGTTTTCTAGTGAAATCACTCTCTCAAACGGAAACGCACATTTAAATATTTATCATAAAAAGGACTCAATCAACCTTGTAGTATGAAATTTTCTAGTATTTCAAAATAATTTTTATACACAAATGTAGTTTATTATTTAAACTTTATTAAAATATCTAAATCATGTAGACCCGAGCATTTGAATCAAAGTAAACGTTTTTTTAAGCTTATTTAATCGACGTATTTTAAATCTTGGCGCAAAATTTTAAACGATAAAGAAAAGAACGATTCTAAAGCAATTTTAACATGATACTCAGTTAAAAAGATAATTTTTTTAATCTTATACGATCTAAGAATCGTACTATCTCTTAATATTTAACTATAGTCAAAATCATTGAATAATGGCAATTTTAAATTTTTAGTAATGATAAATTCATGACATCTCCCATTTTCCTCAAAAAAAAATTCTTGACAATAATTAATTCCAGATTGATTTGTTCTTTTTTTGATTATTTTCGTGATAAATTGTACTTTGGCTAAGGATGCTCACGAATCAAGACTCAAGAGAACTTTTATATAAGTTTCTCTTAATTGCCATATAAACTAACAGCCGTTTATTAGCATCATGCTAAGCCCTTAACAAAAGGCTGTTTAAAATTTTGCGCTAGTATTATTATTTTTTTTAAATTAAAATCAATTTTAAGGTGGAAGATTTAGATAAGTGCCAAGCCGTCTCTCTCTTTACACTTAACTATTAAAAAACCACTAACAAATTTGTGGAGGAGGGTTAAGGCAAGAACTTTTCAAACATTTTTTTAAAAAATTGAGAAATTTTTCATTCACATTTACATTTTGAAAAGTGAAAATCTAATCGATTTGGGAATCAATCTGCTTTCTAGTATGAAATTATTTGACTATTCTCTAAAAGTGTAATATTTTTTTTTATTGCATTTCATTAAATTATCATTTTTTGCTTCGTTCGTACTTGCCCAGGGGGGGGGGGCTATTGCACCCATTGCCCTCCCCCTGTATCCGCGCCTGCCTGGGATAGACTTGATTGAACATACCCAAATTCAACCACTAAACAATACAAAAATTGAAGTCACCATCTATGATTTTCATATGTAACTCAATTGTTACTATATTTAACGGGTGTTTTAAAAAGTTATAAAAAAAAATTTTTATACAAAACGAACTAAAATAAATAGATATTTAGGATCTAGGGTGGTCCTTTAATTGGACATAGTCTTGGAAATTTCTCATTCAATTTAAAACTTTGAAAACGCAATTTCTCTAAATTTTTCAGATTTTTATTTCACCTCCTTCTTCTCCCTCTTTTCTTTCTTTAAGTTCCTGATTATGGGTTAAGGGGGATTCTTATAAAACGAGAAAAAATCGGTCTAAAAAGTTGACTCAAAATAGAAAACAATTATAAAAAAATAACAATAGAATTTACAATGCCGCGTTATAGCTTTTTTTAAAGACACACATCTACTCTCCAATATGCTTTTTTAAAAGGGTTTTTATGCAAGTAATTTTCGAAAAAATAGTTTTTAGATTTATAATAAAACAAATAAATAATATTTTTTTAGTTTTTAAATTATTTTTTTTTTTTTTTGCAAAAACCATTTACAAAACTTTGTTTAGATAGCATATTAGAGAATGTATTTGTGGCTTTAAAAAAAGCTATAGCGTGGTAGGTATTTTGAGTGTTCCCGTTGTTTTAAATAATTTGTTTCTATTTTGATTTTTGAAGCATAAAAAAAGCAGCAGGGTTTAACCCAAAACATAACAAAATACCTAGGTACCTACCTTCAATGAAAAATTCATTTTTACATTGTAATAAAACCCTACAAATGCAGGTCATTCATTTTTCTGTTCAAGTAGGTAGGTACCTACCTACCTGTTTAAAATGAGTTTGTTTTGGGGTTTAAGATCCCACTTTCTCAAAAGTACCTATCATGAAGCTGTATTGAAACAAGAATTGTCGGATTTTGCACTTTTTTTAAGAATTTCTAAGTTTATACCTACTAGACTTTCGTGAATGAATAGGAGTGTTTTAACACTGTCCTTTTAGTGTATTGTATAGGTAAGATAGTATGTAAGTATCTATCTATATTTTCCATATTTTACTACCCAAATTATCCCATACTTTGTAACTCTTTAGATAAGACCTACTTTCCTATGTATGGGTAAACAAATCAAGCAACACAGCGGGTAAAATTACTTTATCACTTCCAACGCTATACCTACCTACACCTCTCATACCAAAACATCGACATCAATATCAAGTTTATCATATACCTACCTACATAATTGCCCCATTTATGATTCAAAACATGTTCATGCATGCACAACCAACAAAGTGGTAGCGATTGGCAGCAATAATTTGTGTCTTGTGATCCGATCAGCCATCTCCAAGGAAATATTTTTTTCCAAATTCTCGTCCATATAGTGAAGCTTGGTTTTTGATATCATTTACCTACCCATATCCACCAAAGATTTCACGAAAAGTCTCGCAGTAGTCCCAAGTTTCAGTAAACAACAACGAGATCTAAAAAATTATGGCCACGAGTTGCACGTACGATCATTCGATTACCTGACCCATTATCTACTTGCTCTACGATGATCTTGGCGTTTGTCTCGAAGAATCTTTAGTTTGAAATCCCAATCCCAGGGTCTGAAGAATCGAATCGAGTCACAGTAGTAAAAGCAGCAACAACTGCAAACAAGTGTGTTAAGGATTTTCAATGTAAGTGTGTACAGTGCACCCCAGCAAAATGACTTTTTAAATTCAGGAACAAAAAAATCCAAATATCATCAAGTAGTTGCTGATTGCTGCTGCTGCTGTTGATGTTGCTCCTAAAAGAACCAAGAAAAAGAACAAACAAAAGAAAAGCAACAAAAAAAAAATAAAGCATAACAAAAAAAATACTATCTGAAAAAAAAAATGGGTAAAAGGGCATAAAAAACGATCACAGGTGTTCGCGATCAAGCAAATAAAATGCATCTCTTATAAACATAGATACACACACACACTCATACGATCATGCTTCCAAATCCAAACACCCATCAAATCAAGTTAATGGTGTTTTTTTTTTGCCTTTACGTTATTTAATTTTGTTCTTCTTTTAAATTTTATTTTCTTAAGTTACAAGATGCAAGTTAGACGTATGGCGACGCTTTAAATCGCATCTCTGGTGCCGTCTAGGCTGACCCGACTTTTGTGTATTGAAATTGAAATGAAATTACACTGTGATGGATTAATAACACACACACAGTAAGAAATAATCTGATCTTTTATTATACACATGTTATGAAAGGTGTGTGGAGGAAAAAATAATCAAAACAAACCTTTTTATTTACGTTTTTTTTCGAATGGACAATTTGGCGGGATACTATAAAATTTACTACTTGAGTTCAGTACAAATACAAATACACTGAGATGAGTATGTGAAAGAGAAATATAAAAAGAGAGAGTGAGAGGCAGAAAAATTTTGGAAGAGAAAGATACAGAAAGAGAGAGTTAGTGTGATCGTTTTCATTTACGCTCTAGTTGGAGTTTGGAGATCACTCTTGCTTTGTTTTTCTGTGAGGGAGTATTTTTAAATGTATTAGTTTTATTTGAAGGGGAAATCTCTCTTAGTGTGGTTTTAAAGAGATACAACAGAGAAGAATTTGAATTTGATTTAGTATGAGTCCAGTGCTGCCGTTTTCTAGTTTTGGTGAGTACCTATGGTAGAATGTTAAATACTTTTAAGAACTTCGTCAACGGTTTTTTCTATGCGGAATCATCTGAGTCTTGGAGATTAACTCTTGTTGAACAAATTTAAATATTTAGTTAACAACGAAACTATAGCTTTTAATAATTGGACCTTAGAACAAGAAGGTTTGAGTGCTAAAAAAAATCTGTATGATCCGATCATAATTCGTAATAATTCTTCTTATTACTTTTACGCAGTGAGCGCAGTTGAAAAATATTTGATGCAAAGCTTATGAAGATGATATGAATTTATTCAGACAAAATTTTACCACTTTTTTCTTTGATTAATGATTTAAAAAATGTGATATCCCTGCAAAACTTGTATTTTCCAAATATGTTAGTATTTTTCAAGTCGAAATATCTTAGAACCGATTGATCGCAGGGAAAAAAGTGTCATCACGAATCTAGAAAATATAATTATAGGAAATATCTGTAGTATACCCCTTGAAGGAATATGGCCTCCAATCATATGGGTAGCATATACGTGTGTCGTGTCATAGGCAACATAATGTTGAGAATCTCAGGCTACGGTTACAGTTGATGCGTATTCTGAGAAACAATTGTTGACATATACGTCAGCACAAACAAAATCATAGGATCTTATGAAAGTGGTTTTGTTTGTCAGAATACGCAGAATTTGTCAGAACAGATTCATCATTCAAACTAGGTTTGATTAGGTTCAAGCGTTAGTTGGTCAGAACTCATGGCGATACACAGTGGTAAAAACGACCAATCTATGTGGAAATTGCTCATAACTTCTAAATAAAAAGTCGAAATCACCTGAAAATTTGTATAGTATTACCAAAAATTATTCTTCATACCACTTGTGTAAGTTTTGGTGTGGCGCTTATGCGATGCTACAAATCATCTGTTCCGACGACGGTCACAGTGGCTGCCTTGAGACCACATCGCATACTTACCAAAAATGCATGTTTGGTATCATTTGTGATGTTTTTTTAAGTATACGCTTAATCGAATGAAACTAATTTCAGAGTAGGGGGAGATGGGGGTCATTGAAACATGGGGCACATAGATACGGTCGACATTATTCGAAAACTAGACCAATAAAATAAACACACAAAATAACGAATCTATCAAAGCTTAGTCATATATGCCCGTCATGCAGTTTCGGTCATCGCTTTGCGCCTGACAACCAAAAACCTGTTTTTCAGGCCCGCAAGTAAATTTTTGTCATTCCTTTAATAATCGATTTTTGGTTAGTGTATTTTGTGTTAACAATCTTTTATGAAAGGATTTCGAGAGTATAAGTCCTTCTAATTGTGATAATCACTTAAAGTTTCATTATTAAAGTCTGTTTTAATTTTTATTCATATTTATCTTCCCTGAAGGGATGTTGGGGCACATTGATGCAAACCACCTCGTGTTCATTTAATACTATCAATATGCCCTCTCTGTCTGATATGTATATAAGTAGATAAAACGTTTTTACATCCTTAATCGAAAAAATGGTGGGAACGTACAAACGAAGAACGGTTCTTTCCTTACTTCATCCATAAGGTTGCTCCTTTGATGTATCAAACATTACTGGTTGAATTTATACTATAAACGCACGTAATAAAAAATAATAAAAACTTATTTCACATTAAATACTGATTAATTTGCTATAAATCAAAGTTTCCTGACATGTATCAATGTTCCCCGTGAATGGGGCATGTTTGATACAAATTCCGTTACTTAATATATTAACCCTAATATTTTTTCTGAATGAGTCTTAGATTTATTTCTTATCATAAAAGCTAGTTAGAAAGACAATGAACATATTAAATATTTTACTTTGTAATTACTGTCAATATGAAGCCCGTTTTTTGAGTTCAAATGAAAATCGTATCAAGGTGCCCCAACTCCCCCCACCTAAAATTAATGTATGTATATGAACTGTACATTTTTCAGGGAACGGTTCAACGACAAAAATCGAATAAAAACGAATATTTTCGTTTTTAGAGAAAAAATGTATCACAACAAAAACATAAATGTTAAAAACGGAGCCAAGTTCTTATGATAAGAACTTGGCTCCATTTTTAACATTTATGTTTTTGTTGTGATTTCACTCCTTTTTGCAAAGATTTATCTTGCCAGGTGTAAGTCAAGCCCTACCGTTCTACAAAGTTTCATAATTCTACGACAACCGAAAGTGCTCCATACAAATAATAGCAATTCTGATACAGTGGGTGGATGGCACCCCCTCTGAATGGACAATTCCAAATTTTCGATTTTTTTCCTTTCTAAGTACTTCAAGTCCTATCGACCTACCAATTTTCATCGTTCTACAACAATCGGAAGTGCTCCATATAATATATAAGAATTTTTAAGAATGTGGGTGGATGCGACGCCCCCTGTATGGAAAATTCCAATTTTTCAATTTTTTTCTTTTTAAGTACCTCAAACCCTACCGACTTACCAATTTTCATTGTTCTACAACAATCGGAAAGGCTCCATATAATTTATAGAATATTTAAGAAAGTGTATGGATGCCACACCCCCTAAATAGAAAATTTCAGATTTTCGATTTTTTCCTTTGTATGCACCACAAGGCCTACCGTTGTGCGAAATTTCAAGTTTCTACGATGCCGGGAAGTGATCCATAATTTTGATGATCTGTCAGTGAGTCAGTGAATCAGTGAGTCAATCAGTTGCGGTTTTTGCGATTTTTGAAGTCCTATATCTTGGGAACTACTTATGCTAAAGAGTTGAAATTTGGTGAGCCACCTGTGTTTGATCACTTCAGCAAATACTTCGAATTCGAAGTTTCTGACTTTATTGGTACTGAAGTTAGAGGTGGGTTGAAAATCGCCTGAGTCTGTTCCTGTAAAAAGGGTGTAGTGCCGCGAACTTGGCTGGGCACTACCTTGCCCTTTGATTTGATTGCCGACCAGTACCCACCAGTGAGTTATCTGAAGCAAATGTTTTAGTTCGAGTTTTATATGGTTAACTTTAAAAAATCATAACTCCGTTTCTACTCATCCGATCTTCATGATTAAGGTCTTAAAAATGACACGCTACACAGTATACAAAAATCATAGAAAAAGGGCAAACGATTTCACACAAGGGGTGAATAAGCCCACCTTCAATTCTATTTGCAGCATTCTAAATTCAAAAGTTGATGAAAAATTTCACAATTTGAATTGATTTTTAGCTCAAATTGAAGCCCATTTAATTATTTTGAAATGGTAGAGCAAAGTTATAATGGCAAAACAGGGCTTAAAGGTTAAAATAGCCAATAACTGAAAAAACCGCGAAAGTTTCTCGGTTTTATGCATATCTCACAAAGTTGCGTTCGGCGCTCGAGGTCGAAAACTTGGATTATTGGTAAGGCCAACATCATAAACAACTCATCTAAAAATCAAAACTACCGGATCTGAGGCAGAGCCCTTCCACCCCGAAGAAAAAGGATACTAGACTGTAAACAGTGAAGTTGATCATGTTAATTTCAGTTTTCTCAAAAACTAGAACTCATTTTAGCATTTGGTTTTCAGTTTTTAACTAAATATTAATAAGGGCATTGAAAATCAAAAACAAAAATAGTACTTATAACCATAAAATAAAACAAAATATATTAACAAAAAGAAATCGTCTTTTACTCAAAATTTTGAGTTTTAAAGTAAATTTTTCAAAAACTATCAGTTAAAAAAACTTTATTTAAAAAGAAAATTAAAGAATGGATTTCTGGCTTTAAGATGAGCAATGAATTTTCATCCAGATATTACCATTGTTTTTTAAAAGTTATTTTTCTAATTGAAGTCAACCTTTCTTAAAATTGCCCCTCCCGCCTAAACGGGGGGATATATACCCCCCATCCAGTACTATTGTTTTCTTCTTTTGGCCCAATCTACACGCTCTATTGCTTTGATACAGTATATGTCAAAGACCATGTTTTTGTTATTATACTGTTTTATATACTACTTGTTGTTTTAAATTTTTTATTGCTATATTTTGAAAAGCCGTCCCTTGGAAACTGTTATGTCTACTGAACTGGCTTTGAACTCATATTGAAACAAATTTATTAAGGTTGGAATTGTAGAGCAATGTTTTATTCGGAAATTAAGGCGTAATTGTTAAAATGGCCATAGTGAAAAAATTCGCGGTTTTTTGGATTTTTACCAAAGTTGCGTTCGGCGCTCGAGGTCGAAAAATCGGATTTATTACTAGGCCAACATCATAAACAACTCAGCCAAAAATCAGAACTACCGGACCTGACGCAAGGTCTAATGTATAAAGTTACTGGACTTAAATTGTAAAAAATTTTATTTTCTATAAAAAAAGTATTTTTTGTGTAAAACTAAGGTTTTCAAGATATCGTGGAAACTCTTTTCCACCCCTTTTCTCAAGATGATGGGTGAATGGCGGGGCTTTCAACCCCGAAAATCTGGTTTTATACTCATACTGAACTCCCCTACACATCAAAAGAAAAAAACTTTGTCCAACCCGAAATACAAGGTCAAAAATACATTTCAATTGACTAAAACATCACTTTTGAACGGGGACATTTTCCTGAACAAAATTAGATATCTAAGCCCTATGGGTCTGTATGAGTGTGATTTTTTGCTTTAAGTATTTTGAAGATGCTCTTCTTTCAGGCCATGCTTTCCAGAAGGCGGAGAAACACGGAGAAAAGAAGTTATATAATTTCAAAAATTAAGTTTAATGAAAAATTAAAGCGGTAAATCTCGTTAATCTGTACCAGATAATGTAATACCTTTCCGAATCAGGTAATGGCTAAATATGTTGTACTAACCACTAAAAAAAAACATCCAGGAATCAAAAATTGAATACCTTTCTTTTGAAAACTAGCAGAACAATATTTAACATGGTCTAAATTTTGTACAGAACTGCGAACCACACCTGATGTATTACAAAGAGTGACATATTTGAACACGTGCATCACATCAAACGGAATTCTCAATGCAGTTTCTGTCTTGTCCACCATTTCTGGCTATAATATTAAGTCCATTCGCGTATCAGTTGACATGAATTTTTGTCCTAATGTCCACCTAGATTAGTGATATGAACCACTGTGCGTTGGCGGACAGTGACAAATGTGTAGAAAATTGTATTTGAAATAATTCACTGTAACCACTTGGCTCTGACGAACATTTTTGACTAATATGGCAGAGCAATTGTTTTTCAGAGTAGGGACGCATCCAATGTAATCGTAGCCTAAGTTAAAAATCCCCGCGTTTTATGAACATTACTTTTTTTCATCGTTTTCATTAAGATGTCAAAACCCATGCGTAATAAAACAAAGCTTCCGAAACTTGGTTCAAATTTCAAGATACTAAACAGGTCTCGTACGATAAATTTCACTTTACTATTTCACAAACATTTATTTTGAGATTTTAGCTTCTGGCTTCCTGGGATCCATTATTCCACAATTTTACTGAACCACGGAATAAGTTCCGTCGTTCAGTAAAAATGTGGAATAATGGATCCCAGGCTAAGGCTAACTTTTAACTTCTGAGCAACGCCAGTTCAAGTACGGCTGACTTGACATTTACCACAAGTTAAAGATCTCAAACTATGGTCTCGTTTCTGAGGGGATGAAGAAAACTAAAAAAATTAGATATGGATTATGTTAAGTTAGACAAGTTGAATAAAAATTTACCACTGATACTCTTTAACTTAGCGTTAATTGTAACGTAAAACTAATTATTTCACCCAAATTGATACAGAGTACGTTTTAACTGCAAAGTTTAGACTTTTAAAATTCCAAAAACTCTAGTTTTTATAATATCTAACCTTAATTCTTATGTAAAGCTTTCACCTTATGAACAACTTTGAGTTTTTAAACCAAATTTTATGAGTTATAGGTAGGTATGCATAGTAATACAAGTTAAATGTCAATATCTCTATTTCAATAGTGTAATCTTCAACAATAATGCAATTTATATGAAAAAATCCACGTTTATGATCTAATGCATTTGGAACTTGAAAACTCCTCGGGGCAATAATTTTGTATTGCATTTGAAGAACACATGAACTTGGTCATGAACGACAGTTAAACACAAAGAAATAATAATAAACGAAGAAAAAAAAAAACAAACCGGCAAATAAAAATGCAACACAAGGAGGCAAAGATTCACAATAAAAAATTAACAAAAAAAAAAAACAAGCCTCAGAAAAGATACAACAACAACTACACAATATAAAAAAAAATCTCAACAAGAAGCGTAAAGATTCGATTCTTTTTCGTAGTAGCTACCGGTTTTTACCTGGCAATCTTCGTGTGTACCTACAACTCTGCGCCACTCTACCCCCAACAGCTATAACAACAACTCGGTTTACCAACTATATACTCTCAAGCTCAAGCCGGATCGTGAGCTGTGCTGGAGCCAAATGGGTGCATCAGCATATCTAGATGGGTATAGGGTTACCTCTTAGCTCTGGTTCTTGTGTCTTGTGGAAGCCACGACAATCTTCTATAGTACAATACAAAAAACCTGGCACAGCACACGATCGGTTCTTGATTTTTTTTTTTTTTTATCTCATGTTGATCTAGGGTATGTTTGGTTTGTTACTTGGTTTATAACTTTTTGGAGACATCTAACCTTCTTTAGCTTTTCTGCAACTAAAGAAGAATAACAACATCCAAACAGTTTTTTTTTATTTTCTTATAATATTGCCAAAAACTGTAGAGTCATCAAAGGAAACTCTTATAATACCGAACTCATTTGTAGGGGTGTTTTTTTTGACAATGTTCAGTGTTAAAAAATTCAATTTTACTATTTTTTTTTTACTGTTTCATAGGGTGCGACATAATTTTCTGCACAATCCCTACAGTTTTTCTATATTGGATTCTTCCACACTCAATGTTTTTTTTAGCCAATTGTATGCACTTTTTTATTGCCTTAATCCTAGAATAAAAAAATAAAAATAAAAAGTAAAAAGTAAAAAAATAAAACAACCAACGATAGAAGAACTACTTCACAACAGGCAATGGAAAGTGAGATCAATGAACCCATCCTTGCACAGATCATTTGCTCGATCTCGTTCCTTACTCCTCACAAGCAACGTAAAGGGCTATCCCGAAGGAAGACGACGTGCAATGACCGCGCACCGAAGGAAGACTCTTGGTGGTTCATCGTAGTCATTGTCGTTGTAACGATATCTTCCTTTTTTTTTTGTTCTTTTACTTTTCCTCCAGATTTGTGACAACGGAGCGCACATTTGGTTATCCTTATCAGCATTTGTGATTGTTTACAGTTGAAGGGAAAAGGTTCCCTCTGATGCTTTACCCCATATTCTCCTGATGTGCCTCTTGAGTCGGGGGTGGTAAGGGTATCGATTATCAAACTGCTTGGTATCAAGAGTGTGGACGGATTCATTATTGTGTATGCAATTGCAGACCAAATACAAAAAAAGGGGGAGAACTGGAGACAAAAAAACAACAACATCAACAATATAGGGTGTATTCCTTGATGTATTGCCGGAGTAACCTACACATGGATGGATGACAGGTGAAGCATGTCAGAACATGTCTTCGTCTTTTGCGGCAGTTCAAATTATAAATTATTTTATGCTTCTTTCGCTCCTTCGGCTTCGTTGAGTCTCTGGGCCTCTGAATCTCATTTGATATTCGAACTCAACTCCAACTCGTGGATGGCACAAGTGTTTGGTTTTCGGATTTTAACTTTTGGGATCCTCCCAAATGGCTTTAAGGCGATATGAGAAGACACGATGGAGAAGCTGCGATGGTTTGATATTGCGAAGAGATGAATTTGAAAGAAAACAAAAATAAGGTGGATGATTTTAATGATGATTTAGTCGCGAACGAAAATTAAAGCTTTTATGGGTTGAATTTTTATTTTTTTTACGGGACCATCTTTTCCTGCATCTTCACCAGTGGACCAGCTGTTTTTAGGCCAGACAAAAACAAATAAAAATAAAGAAAAGATTTTTTGTTAAAAGAGGATTGAATTTAAAAGGTATTTTTATGTAGGTACATTAGGGTGTCGTTAAAAAAAGTTCTTGGTGGATGGGCCTAAATCGGCTTTAAATGAAGAAACAAAAATTCGATCATTTTTTTTAGATTTTTATTTTCATTCCCTATAAGGACTATAAGGGCTAATTTTATTTCTTGAAAATCCAGGACGATCGAGCCCACTTTCAATTTTTTAATCTTATTTGCTTGGCCTTAAAATGGCACCGAAAATCTTAAAACAAGATTAAATTTTTAAATTAAGAACAAAACACTTTGATTTGAAGTTAGAAATATATATTTTCTTAAATGTTTCAATCGCAATATTTGAAGCCATTAATCTTAAATAAAATTCGAAGCAATCTGCAATCCTATTTCAGCAATTCATTACTAAAACAAGCCGAAACAATTTTGAATGCGCAAATAAAGATAAAAATTGAATAAAGCAGACCCAGAAAGTTATCAGTTTTCAACATTTCTTTAAAGTTTTTAACATCAATAAGTTCGAAATATTTGTTTGCAATTAATTTATTGTAAAATAACTTTTAATAAAAAAAAACATTGTGATTTAGGTACACTAGTCAAAAAAATTTAAGGAACATTTTCTTGTGTTTTTTGAAGAGCTGTATTTTTGTGATGAGTGGTCGTATGGAGTTGAAACAAAAAATATTTTACAGCTTTATGTTTTTGTTTCGAGACTTGCTAACAAACAAATTAAAGAATACATTTTTCCAAAAACTAAAAAAAATATTTTCACAAACGTTCCTACAAAAAAGACTAAAAGAATTGTCAAATCAACAAAGTATCTAACCAACGTAAGACTGTGAAAAAAAGTCGACGGGAATTATTGTTTCTATATTCTATTTGATGAAGAATACGCAATGCTTAGGAACATCACAATTTGTTCCTTTAATTGGTGTGTAAGACTTGGAAAATTTGGTGAAGAAAAACGGTTCGGTGAATATTTACAGTAATGTTGATGCTGTAAAAATCTACGTACTAATGCAAGTCATGCAATCAGATTAAAAAAAAAAAAACGATTGAAGTAAGAACCGCAAGGAGTCGTTTTTTAGTACTTTTTTAAACTAACTAACTAATGTAAAAAAATTTATTTCTATAAAACCTTAAAAACATCTTGTAAAACGCCTACTAAAATTTCCGAAACTCTCCTTGAATTTTTATGAAGTCATTATTTGCTGAGATATTGGTAATCAAAGCCAAAAGTCATTTTAAGTTAGATAAACCATGCCAAAAACAATTGCACAACAGAAAAAAAATGAATTGAAGCTGAAAATGAGGACCTTCAAAACAAAATTTAAAAAAAAAAATGTTTTGCAAACAGATTTCAAAACAAAAAACATGAAGCTGCAGAATGCTTTTTGTTTCAACTCAATACGTCCACTCATCACAAAGATACAGCTCCACAAAAAAACACCAACAAAAATTGAAAAACATATTGTTCCTTTCATTTTTTTTGACTAGTTTATTTAACATTCCATGTTCAAATGAACAACGTTTGAAGAATGAAATAAAATTATTTTATTTGCATAAAAAAGAAAGTGAAAAACAGCCTGAAAAAAGATTTGAGCATTAATTTTCAACATTTCAATAATTGGTCTATCGGCCGGTATGAGGAATTCCCGATTCAAATCTCCAGAAGAACTAAGCAAGTAAAATTAGTTCTTTATAATAAAATGAAACTGTATACCTTCATTTCAGAATGACAAGTAGTTAGCAAGCAGCTGCAAAACCCTTTTAATATGAACAAAATAGCAGAGCAAAATATAAAAAAATAATAATTGAAACAAAACCCTACAAATGCAAGTACTTTAATTTGTAGTATTTTTAAAATGGATTTGTTTTGGTTTAATTATTAAAGCACTCACATTCTGAAAATTATCACCAATGGAGCAAAAAAGTTTCAATTAATTTTTTTTCTAAGTAGACTAGCCCTGGAACTGATTTGACCCCAAAACAGGTATGTCAAATGATTTCCTATATAAACTTTGATGTAAAAAAGAAATTTCAAAAATAAATTAAAATTTTTGTATTAGTCCCACAATTATTGTTTTTTTTTGAAAATTTAAATAGGTAGGTATACAATATTAATAAAACTGCAGAAGAGAATAGTTTTTTTGGAGGCACCGCACCGGATGGAAATACGGTTGATAACGGTTTTTGAAAATATCGTTCATTATTTTCTTTTTATTTTTCTAAGTTAACATATATTTTTGTAATCAAAATAGATTTGAGAAAAATAAAAATTTTCTTAACGATTTTTTTTTTTATTTATGTCAGGGTAACGTTAATTCTGGCCCTTATTCAAAAAAAAAATTGTAGGAATCATCTGGATAGTGCTAAAAAACTACCAAGGTTGAAGTTAAAAAAAAAAAAAAAAACTAACTCGTTCTCAAAACACAGGTTTTAACATTTTTTAATCATATTCAAAAAATAATAAGTATGGGAGGCCCCATTTAGCCTTGAGCTTACCGTTTATTTTGAAATGTGCTTTGTGTCGCCCTCATAACATAGACAAGCTTATTCAGAATTTAAAACCAAATCCAATAATTAAAAAATTGGGAGATGCTCTTTTAATTGCATTTCTTTGTCTGTTTTATAGTTTTGAATAATGGTACGTATACGCCATAGTGCATTATTTTAATAAAAGTCGAACATCTTTCTCTTATTGCAAAATTATTATTAATAATAAGTATAATTAAATATAATTATTTATATTAAAGTGTAAGAAGGACAGGTAACTGCTATCACTTCATCCATTTTATTGGTCCTCAAATATATTTGTCAAAACAGGTATGATTTTTTTGAGATTTGATCTAGCTTAACGCAACAATTTTTAAATTAAATTGATTGCGTTCAGTGCCATCTATTAGAAAAATAAAAAATTATTTACGTGCACTTGTCACTACTTCATAAGAAATACATTTTCTAAGTTACAACTTGACAACTTACTGCCTGAACAGAATAGAGTGCTGCAAATGGACCTGCAGCTGCAACTGGAATAGCTGTCAAAAAATTTCGTACGAGATTTTTTTTAACGCGCCCACAATGCAGTTATACAACTTTCTGACATTTCAGTATCGGAAATAAAAATAAGAACAAAAATAAAAATGGAAAATGATGAAAAAGAAGCTTAAATTTCTCGTCTTTATCAGAGATTGAAAAGAGTTTGAACCTCACTTCAGCCCCCATGTAAATACTCGGTTGCACTCGGAATTTTGAAACGTCAAAAAAGCTGGAAGCAAAGTTAAAAGTTGGTATATTCCAAAACATAAATGTTCAAAAGGAAACAAATAATTGATAGTGAGAACATACATTGGCCTAAAATGAAGAAAATGCTAATATGTATGTTAAAATAGGGTACATTTGATGGTCCCTCTATCGCATTTTTGGTTCTGGGGGACCA
The DNA here is from genome assembly GCA_963921185.1 of Dasysyrphus tricinctus. NCBI lineage: Eukaryota > Metazoa > Arthropoda > Insecta > Diptera > Syrphidae > Dasysyrphus > Dasysyrphus tricinctus. Next base: position 102,310,978 of record OY992533.1, on the reverse strand, counting down.
AAGAGTTTCTGAAATGAAAAAATGGGGGCTCCCTCCAAAATTTATTTAAAATATAACTTAAAATTTGTATTTTTATATATTTAAAAATGTTTTATTTTATTTTTTTTTAAACTCAATTCAAATTATGTAATCAATAGTTTCTGAACCATAAGGAAAAAATTCCCAAAAAATGCATTTTTGCGTAATTTTAAGTCGCAAACCTCAGATTTGGATTCAGTACCCCCGAAAACAGAAAGTAGGAATGAAATCAAAACTGCCCCACAATTTTCTCGTTAAGGGCCCTTTTGAACACAAATTCACGGGGTTATTGTTTGTTTTATAAAATTTTGAGATTTTGAAAATTATTAGTTTATTACTATTATTTTAGTTGTCTCACTTGAACAAGTGCAAACAATTTAAATTTGAGGTGAAAAATGTTGATGAAGTTAGTCCAAGTTGTATAATAATCAGAATTTAGCAATGCAAGCAAGAGTTACTATAGTTTGTGTGAAAAATACTCAAAAAAGCTATCTTACAATGAATTCATTAAATTTAGCACCTTTTCTTGTTTTATCTTACCAAATACCTATCATAGGTTTGTTTGCACCAACAAGTCAACGTTCTTTGAAAAGAACTGGCTTCGATTTAAATGTTTGAATTTCCAATTAGGTACGTAAAGTACATCTCTCCATTTTATCCACAAACCCACGTACGTCAAACATACACATACTTTTCCGCACCATATAAAACCACTAAGTAACGGTCGCTGTCACAATGCATGTCTTTACCTGGCATTACGTAAAACGGTAGTCAATCCTTCAGAGTCAACATTTACATCGTTATTCTCTGGTCCAACAAATATTGACTTGTCTCGTTCAATTTCTGATTAAATTATCGCCAGTAATGACCGGCCGTCTTCTTAATGCTTGCAGTGCTGCAGCAACACCATTTCACAGATGCATGTGTGACAGTGACAGTGGCAGTGGCAGTCAAGCATATCCAATCCAATTCACTGCCACTCTCCACTATCCGAGAGTCTCCGGATAGTCCTCATCATGATGAGTAAAAGTGTCAGTTTTACTGCTCGATATCGACGATCGATGATAATTCCCAAGCGCAGTTCTCCCAGTTTGTTTATTTCGGTTTCAGCGCTTTTATTTGGGTTAAGGGCTACTTTAACGTTCAGTATCTTTGTTTTTTTTTTTTTTTGTATTCCTTTTTTGTTGGTGTATTCTTATTCTCAGGTGACTAATCGCCAATCGGTGGTGCAGTGCTGTGCTGTGCTGAGCTGTGAGCCCCTTTTGCCATCCAGTTTGTATATCGTACGGATGCATGCATAGGCATAAGAGCGATTGCAGATACAAACATATCTTTCAGATACTCGTACACATACCTAAATGCATAGGTATACACAGCTACGACTGGTGTATGTTTATGCATTGATTCGGTTTGAAGAAACTGGTTATTCGAATCCATCTAACGACTTTTTTTTTCATTCTCCCTATATTTTCAAAACGAAGGAAAAAATAAGTCGCAATTTATATGTTCTAGGTGGGTTAGCGTTAAAGTGATACAGGTGTTCAAGAAATCAAACAAAGGTTCGGTGGATATTTTTTGTTCGTTACTTTTTTTTTCTCTTGCTCTTTAATTTTTTTTTTTTGAAACTGAAAATCTAAATGCTGCCAGGCTGCAACTTGCGACGATGGCTATAGTGATTATTGCTGATTGAAACCCCTATTGTTGTTGTTGACTTTTTGTTGCAAATTGTGAGCTGTATATATACGAGTAGGTAGGTAGGCATATATTATAATTATAATATATGTATGTAGATACATAGTATAAGATAACATATAAATTCGGATTGTTGTCAGGGTTTTTTCCGTTTTTTTTTTTCATAGTTGGTAGTTGGTAGGTACCTACTAATAGGCTTGTGGGTTATTTTTGTAAGTTCATTCAAATATCATTTTTAGAAGTTGTAATAGAGGTTTATTGCGCTTGTTACAAAAAAGATATTACATAGGTATACCAACATAGGTAGGTACTTGATAGAAATATGTTTTCAGAAATATTGGAATGAATAAAGTACCTAGGTACCTACATAAGTTTCTGATAGCGAAAAATTAAGGCATGATGTAGGTATGTATATGTATAAGTAACATCTCGGTTTATTTTAACGTACGAAATCATTTTCAGAGGGAGATTTATAGATTTGATTAAAATGGGTTCAAAAATTAGGTATTTTGATAAAAAAGTAGACTAATTTCTACGCACATAGTGGGGCGGTTAAAAATCGGGTGTGCAAGTTTTGGCTAGTTCGGAACGAATTTTTATTTTTGGTGGGCATTAATCTACCTGAATATTCAAAAATAAATAAGCGGCACAGAGGAGCCTTGAGTAAGGGAGTGTGTCCGGTATCACCATAAGAATTTATTGACAAAACCCCAATTCTAAGTTCAACTAGTTTTGCGCATTTTTCCAAGAACTTAACGAAAAATAAAAGGCCAATCCCTTAATAATGGCTTTTTAACAATATTATGAATCGTTCCTAAATCCATTAGACCCAAAAAGTACAGCTAGAACTATAAATCAAGCTTAGGTTAATTCTATTTGCGTTTTGGTTAAAATGATTTGTTAATAGTTTAACTATTTGCGTTTTGTTTAAATCGAATTGCGATTGGGTTAGTTCTATTTGCGTTTGGGTTAAATCTATTTACGCTTGGGTGAAACTTATTTGCGCTTAGGTTAAACCTATTCGCAATTTGGTTAATTTAATTTGCGAATGCTATGTGTTGCACATACATAAATTTACCGACAAGTAGGTATATAATACCAAAGAATATAAAGTTACCAAGAGTCGCATCTCATACAAATTTGGCGGGTTCAATATTGGAAGCCGTCAAAAGTATCCTCCTTTTTACTATCCTCAAAGTACGAATAGTGAATATAATGGTATGCGTGGTGTTTGCCAAGATTGTACCTATGAGAAAGAGCTTTGCTCTTAATTATTTTTTGTTTCGTTCTTTTTATTATTATTTCGAAAAGAGCTTTCGGAATCGATTTTATTTTAAGATCCGGATAATAGGTATTTCTTGGTAACTTTATATTTTTTGATAATACCTAGGTAGCATAAATACCTATAGATTACAAAATTATATTTTGATAGGAATTTTCCCGTGACTATAGGAACAAATTCCTACAAAAATAATGGGTACATAGGAATAATAATGTACCTATCTATGGTGTGGTTTATTAAAAAAGAAGACTAAATTCATGCTTATGGAAAGGTTACTCAGTTCGATGGAGTTATTCAAGTCGCGAATACTTAACGATACCTTATAATAAATTATTAATAATTATTTCACATTAGATGAGTGCACTTGTGTTTTTATTATTCATTTGCCTCAATTCAAAAACATGACCGTGTGGCCTAATGGATAAGGCGTCGGACTTCGGATCCGAAGATTGCAGGTTCGAGTCCTGTCACGGTCGTCGATACATTTTTTTTTTGTTTTTATTTTTTTTTATTGCAATAAACTAAGAAACAGAACAATCTGGTTTAATCGAAAATTATTATTAATTAAAACATGTTTTTAAAGTGGCCTTTAATTTAACTACAGCTGACCTATCTATCTATTATGTGTATATTTGTTGCTGATTTTTGTTTTGTACTAATCCATTTTAAAAATTTAGGATTTTTAAGTGCGAAAAATCAACAAAAATATGATTTATAGCTACTATAGGTACTGTTTTTAATATATTTGCTGTTTTTATTTTAATCGTTAAGCTAAGTATACAGTTTCTTGACGAAAAAATAACGACATGTATTTCTTATGGGAGCGCTTTTTGCGAGAACATTTTTGTTGACGTTTAAATTTTTGTATCGAATTGTGAACTACCCATTAGGAAAAAGACAACATTCAATCAAAATTCCAATTGGCATGTATGTATGTGTGTGTATTTATTAAAAAGAAGCAGGGGTTAATGACTTCTCTCATACAAATTCTTTAGTACATTGTGTTTTAGGTTGAAAAAGTTTTGATTTCGAAATTGGAAGTAGCGGACACTTCCACTTTTGTTTTAAAAAAGTTTTTAAACCTGTTCTTTTTTTTAATTTTAAAGTTAAAAGTTGAATAGCCAATTTTGAATAGGTCACATCTCTGAAAAATTTAAATGTTTAGGAAATGAAAAACTTATTATTTTCTAAAGTAGGTAGGATAGGAAACTGTCATTAAGCATTAAGCATAGCAATCGAAAAATATATTTGATGGTAAACGTTATTTTTTATACACTTTTAAATATTTTATTTTTATGAGATGTGTCCCTTTCGAAATTTATGAAATATTGAGTACCTAGACAAAATTATTGATTTTCAAGAAAGATTCACATAATCTTCTTTAGACACACTGAATATAAAAAAAGGAGATTTGTTATGTGATAGGTAGTTAAATTTTCAAGAACCTTCAAATTCAAGAAATTTCACATTATTCCTTGCCTATATGTACCTAGGGAATAATCTTATAGAATTATTTAACCAATTATTTAAGAATTCCTTAATGGAAGTTTACAACATCGCTGAGTAATATAAACTTAATTCTATTGTGATGAAAAATAATTTTGATCAAAGATAGAAAATAAAAATTATTGATTATTAAAATATTAGTGAGAATTATAGGGGGTCATTGATACATGGGGCACATACACTCCTCGTCAACTGAATACGCACAAACATTTTTTAATATACTTTATCCATTTTTTCCAAACAGTGATGGTTATTATGCCATCTGTTGATGCTAACTATTCCCTTAAGATGTTAAGCAGATAATTCCGAAAGAATTATCCAAAAACAACCGTGAGTTTTTCTTCAACCACTTGCAAAGTGTTTTATATGCAAAGTAGGAGTTTTTTTTCAGTCAACTGAATAGGTACAACGCCATTTTCTTCGTTGTTTATAAGTTTTTTGGAGTGCTTGACAGTTTAAATTAACGATTTTAGTGTTTTCAGTAAAATTTAATTCTTGATTTCAAATTTTAAGAAAAATGGGTAGATCTACGTGTCTTAACAGTGTTGAAAAAGCTAAAATCGATTTACTTAGAGACCAAGGCCTAACTGGACGTGCAATAGCTGATAAAGTTGGCCGAAGTTTTAAGGTAGTTTATTCTTACTTGAAAAATAAAGATGCATACGGCAAAAACATGAAGGGAGGTAAGAAAACAGCAACAACACAGCAGCTGAGAGACGAAGAATTTTAAGATATGCATCAAATTCTTCTGATTCTGTGGCAAAAATAAAACAAAAAGTCGGCGTAAACGCAAGTTGCTCAACAGTATTAAGAGTAATCAACAACTCAAGCCATCTTAAACGAATGAAACTTAAGAAAAAACCACCACTTGACGAGAGACGGAAAATGTTGCGATTAGATTTTTCAAGACTTCACATGAGTTGGAAAAAAGAATGGTATCACGTGGTTTTTTCAGATGAAAAAAAGTTTAATTTCGATGGCCCTGATGGGTTCAACTTCTATTTTCACGACTTAAGAAAAGAAAAAAGATTTTTAAAGCGCCATCATAGTCGTGAAGGAGGTGTCATGATATGGGGAGCAGTCAGTTATTATGGAACAGTTGAGCTCGAGGTTGTAACATCAAGAATGACTGCAGCTGGGTATAAAGTAATTTTGGAAAGAAATTTTTCTAAATTTTCTAACATCTTTGGACCCATAAACTGGACCTACCAACATGATAATGCGCCTATTCACTCAGCGCGCATAATAAAAACATGGATAGAGGAGCAACAAGTGCAGTTGCTTCAATGGCCGCCGTACTCACCTGATCTAAACATCATAGAAAATGTCTGGGGATGGTTAGTACGCAAAGTTTATGAGGGTGGTCGTCAGTTCAAAGACAAAGAAACCTTAATTTCTGCAATCAAATTAGCGTGGACCGAAATTTCGTTAAATTACATTAAAAAGCTATACGATTCCATGCCGGATCGAATTTACGAAGTAATTAAAAATAAAGGTGGAAGTACCCACTACTAAACTTAAACAAAAACTTGTTTCATTCCATTCCAATACCAATTTTAATTTTTGTACCTATTCAGTTGACTCAAAAAAAAACTTCTACTTTGCATAAGTTACACTTTGGAAGTGGTTGAAGGAAAAACTCACGGTTGTTTTTGGATAAAACTTTGAAATTCTGTTATTTATATGTTACGAAAATTTTTACCATCAACAGATGGCATAATAACCATCACTGTTTGGAAAAAATGGATAAAATATATTCAAAAATGTTTGTGCGTATTCAGTTGACGAGGAGTGTATATACAGTCGACATTATTCGAAAACTAGACGCATAAGGCGAATCAAATAAACACACAAGATAAGAAATCTACCAACGCTTAGTCATATATGCCCATCATGCAGTTTCAGTAATCGCTTTGCCCCCGAGAACCGAAAACCTGTTTTTCAAGCCCGCAAGTAAATTTTTGTCGTTCCTTTAAAGTTTGGTTTTTGGTTAGTATATTTTGTGTAAACAATTTTTTAAGAAGGTGTTTGTTGAGTACATGTCCTTCTTATAGAGAAAATCACTTAAGGTTGGGGCACATTGATGCAAACCACCTCGTGGTAATTTAATACTGTCAATATGCCCTCTCTGTCTGCTATATAAGTTTATAAAACATTTTTACATCCTTAAACAAAAAATGGTGAGAACGTACAAAGGAAGAACAGTTCTTTCGTTACTCCATCGATAAAGTTGCTGTGGCTCCTTTGATATATCAAAAATGTATTAAACTGCCTACTGGTTGAATTTATATAATGTATGTACGTTATAGAAAATTAATGAAACTTGTTTTACAATAAATACTGATTAATTTGTTATTAATCAAGAATCCGGGCATGTATCAATGTTCCCCGTGAATGGGGCAGTTTGATACAAATACCGTTACTTGATATATTGACCCTAATATTTTTCTGAATGCGTCTTAGATTTAATTCGTTTCACATAAGCTAGTTAGAAAGACAATGAACTTATAAAATATTTTACTTTGTTATTAATGTCATATGGGACCCGTTTATTGAGTTCCAATGAAAATCGTATCAAGGTGCCTCAACTCCCCCTAATTTTTATATTTTTAAAAATTTAAATTTACAGTAACCCCCTTTACAGTAAAGACTCAAGAACTTTTAAATGTCCAAGCTTTGAATTTTTATAACTTTTGTAAAAAAAATCTAAATGTTGGTACCTATTAATGTAGTCTATTTAATGACTATATCTAAGATTCAGTACAAAACTCATTTAAAACGACGCCGAATAATTCCTCACTTGTAGACCCATTGAGGAAAATTTAAAAAGAGTCTTATGCCTATATAAGATTGGAAATTACTGCCCTAAACTTGTGACAAAATTTGTACCAAATATTATTTTATAAACTTTTTTCGTCTTGGGGCCGAGTTAACGGTAAAATAATAAGCTTAAATTTTATAAAAATTTGTTTTGTATTATTTGGAAGGAATAAGGGGGTGCATTAACTAAATTTTAACAATAGCCTTTATAAGTACCGCCAATCTTGGTTTTTTGTTTTAAATGTTTGTTTGTTTGTGCTCAATTATATCAGAAACTACAGATCCGATTTAAAAAATTATTTTAAAGTTTGAAAAACTATTACTTGGGAAGTGCTTTAGCGAGTTTTTTCGAGATTCTACGTTATATATAGGTACACATAAAGTGAAAAAGGGTAAAAACAGTATCCGATTTGACTTTCTTTTTGTGTTGAAAAGCTATATTTTATAAGATGGATTAACTAATACATATTTTTCAAAACTAAGCTTCATGGGGTAAAACACAAAGAAAGGAATCCGATTTTAAATAATCTGTTTGTGTTTAAAATTTTGTAAGTTAACGATTAAGGTTAGGGCTCTTGATTTTACCTGGGTAATACCTAGTTTCACCCGACTGGCGAGTCTTCGGATACCCGGGTACTCATGTGTCTCGGGTACCCCGGGAAATTCGAGTACACAGGTACCCGGGTGGGTCTTTTCGGCGGGTTTCAAGAGCTCTAATTAATATACTAAGGGCAAAATGTATATAGTATAGGGGAAATGAGGTTTCAAATAATATATCCTTTGTTAAACATACGTTTTGTGCTTGAAAGGTTTAATTTATAGAGGGTAGTCTTTGAAATTACTGGCTTGATATTTTTATTTAAATTTAGTTTTGGATTATTTGAAATTAGCTACATATCTTCAGAATTGAATTTGGTAAAAAAGGTATCCGAATTTTGTAATTCTTTTTGTTCTGAAGGGGTATATGCACCTAGAGGATGGACAACAGATTGGTTTTACTGCTAGATTTTTTCGAAATTTGTTACTTTGATTTTAAATTTTAAAATTTTTTTGTGTTTGAAAAGTCATACTTAAAGAATAGCTTAAGGACTCAATACTTGTCAAAATTTTGAAATAGGGTAGTAACAGAAGCGGATCCAGAATTTGGCTGGAGTTTTCTTAGACACATCTTTTAAAAAATTCTAAATCATAAACGAATGCCCTACCAACCCAGTTTTTTTTTTCAATTGTTCTTCTTTTGAAAACATTTTAAAGCTAGATTTCTAAAATAAAATTATTTTTTGAATGAGTTTGCCCCCACCTAATCGAAATCTGGCTTACGCCCTTGTATCTCACCTATCTAATTCTTAAAATTTAATTCCTATAGAAGAGAATACTATAAATGGCAAAAAAGAAAGGTAATTAAGCTCCCTATAAAAAAGACACTTGCAATTTTTTGTGCAAGCCGCTATTTATTATCGCTTATAACCCATATGGTTCACCTCGTGAAAATAAAACGATGTGGGTTAGAACCCATGTTGTTTTTGTAATACATGTTAAAAGATAACATCGACCCAGACCCAGAGATAATAAAACGCAGCTTCTGACTCATTCGTCGGATTCTGTAATCAGGGTGATTTCTTACACCGGAACATGAGTTTTTAAACTAAGGCCCCAAAAGTTATCTGGGCTCAGCTAAGTGCGAAAAATATCAAGAGGAGTTTAAGAAAAAGGTAACATTTATTCATTTTGTCAAACTTATTATATTTTTAAAAACTTGAAGTTTTAAGAAAATTAAAAAATTTTTAGTTTTGAAACAAGTGAAAATAATTTTAATTTTTTTTGTATTCTGATCAGATAGGCCACTCTAGCACTCAAGCTTTGGATTTTCTTGTGGGTGGCCTCTAAATGCAAAATGTCCTATAAGTAGGTATGTCATGGAACTATCAATTCAAAAAATTTAAATGCAGAAATACAAAGACATTCAATTTTTGTAATAGACTCAATTTCGATAAAACTCCAGTCAGGCTACTATGGCTCTGACTGCCTCATTTATAATCTTTAAGAAATATCGATACCCAAGGAAATCTAGGTAACAATAATAGCATGTAAGTCAACCTCACTAGTTTCAATATAAGGGCTTGGATAAAAATACAGCATTTAGGTGTGCATACTTACTAGCCCAAACTTTAGTCCGATTCCCTAGGGGCTTGGAAAAAACAAAACTTACATACAAATTGTTAAGCCCCAACCTTTATTTTTCCTGGACTTCGGAAAACAACAGCTTTCAAGGTAATTTTTTAGCTCTTGCCTCTTATTTTTGTCGGATTTCCTTAACGCCTGGAAAAAACACAGCTATTATGGAAATATGTAAGCCCTATAAATGTTATAGGTTTCATCTGATTCCCTTACAAGCTAAAAAAAACCTTTGTAAGGGTTTAGCCCGCAAGCCTCAATTTTCGTCTAATACTTTGAGGGCTTGAAACAAATAGAGCCTATTTTTTTCTTCTACTTTAACATACAAAAAAAAACTAGGTACTAAAGTGACACTGTAACTATTCTCATACCCTTCGTTTCTGGTTTTGTTGTAAAAAAAAAACTTTATGTCTTAAAATCGTGCACTTATCTCGACCTAAAATTTCTAGCATATAGGTACCTAGTTAAATAAATTACAACTCCTTTTGTTCATGATGGACAAAAGTTGATTGCGTAACGCAGGTGGCTTAATCTACCCGCCATTTGACGCAGAGCCTGTAATAACATCCAACATAACAAAGAAATAATTCTATTCTTCACTTTAATACACCTCCCATATTAAATTATTCCCCATAATTCAAGATTAGGGTTAACACAAAATTTCCATCGACTGATTTCATCTTTTTTTTTATTGTCCAGACTCGGGATCGGATGTTTGTATCTCATCCATTTTTTCCATGCAACAGAACTTCAAATCTATTTTGATTTTTTACCACTTTACGTCTGGATGAGTTTTCCATCAGCGAGCCAAATGTGATTCCCTCTAATTTACCTTGTCGCCCACTATACCACTACCTATATACAATTTTATACTGCTACTGGTCTTCCATTACACGAACTCATTATGACTGTTGCAGGTGTCAAATCACTTTTCAGTAGACAAGTAGATATAGAAAAAAAAGTTAAAAAAAAAACGGGAATTGGAGGGATTCGGTGGCTTCGACGTCTCTAATCGACCGAAGGGCTACCTCTCTCTCTCATCAAGCCAAAGATCCAACCACACCATCATATCCCAAATCCAGTAAAACTTGATTTGACTTAAACCAACCAACTCTTCTACTATATAACTCGTACTTCTGCGTCGTCGTCGTCTTCTCATTCTTTCAGGTTGCATGATTTATGTTGATTTTTGAAGAGAAATACGAAAAAAAACGTCCGAAATGGACATTTAATGGAATTATTCATGGCGAATAAACCCTTTTCATTAGGAACGCATCATTGCACATGAATTAAATGGTGGTTAAGTACAGTTCTATAATCCAATAACCGCAAGTGAATGACATTTTGAATATAGGGAGCTGTTTTTATGGCTGATGGTTATGGTGCTGCTACCGCCACGCCTGGAGAAGGTTCTTTAAAAAGAAACAAATGCTCGCTATAGAAAGAGGGAAATTGACACCGCCACTCTGGTGGCTTGCGATGTCGATGCCGAGACACTCTTGCTTGGTTAAGTTTTCTGCATAGGCTTCAAAATTCTATCGATAAAGTTGAACCTACGATTAAGAGGTCCTCATCAGGACCGGATTTTCCAAGGAGAACTATTAAAATATTGAATTTTCATAGGCGTTAAGGTTTTAGGCGGCTTAAGGAGCTATTAAGTTTTTGCTGAAACTTTCTAATAGCGGTCAAAGATGTCTTCTTGTCCCAGCTCTACCGTGTCTATCACACTTTAAGCTTCTATTTAGACTCAAAACAGAAGGAATTGGACTTGTGCCTAGGCCCTAGGAAATTTTAAAGCGGTCCTGGACTTCTTAAGTAACCAACGCAACGCAGCGCTTTAACCACAGCTTTGCGTTACACGCCCGTGTGTAGTTCATAGTCTATAAGTAACTAGAGAAGTTTGGTTAGCCAACACACGAGTCCAACCAGTTTATTTTTTTGTCTGTCCAACTGCAACAACTGATGGCAGCTTCCATAGGTTAGCTATAGGTACATTCGATGCAATCCATAGTTAAGAAGAGCAGGTGTTAGATATCTATCCAATCGGCAGTTGAATTGGAGCCACATTGAAAACTTAACTAGTACCTTGGGTTTTAAACTTGTACTTCTAGGTATAGCGTCCGTATGGAGAATATGTATATGGAGAAGACACACTTTGTCAATTTGTAGCACTCAAACTATCGGGTCGGGATATTGTAGCAGAGAAGCCAAAGCAAATTATAGTATCTATCCTCAATTCGCATCCAATAGAGGGTACGTGCCCCACCAATTGAAGTAACATCATAGAATTGAGTTTGAGATCAAAGTCAGAGATTATTATCTCAAGTAGGGCTCATCTCGTTGTCTATTCATGTGGCATCTTATGCATTGAAGCTGAAGATATTATTGTTGGTTATGTTGCATGTGATGCTGGTAGCTGGTACTCACTCGGTAGGTACTTGTAAGTGCTGTATAGCTCTACGTATGTGCAACACGCTAGGCGTCTATATTGATGCGAATAGTTTATCATTATTTGTAATTACACAGACATTTAACTGGTGTTTTCTACGATGGGCTACCGAGGAAACGTGTGCTAGTGAACGAATCAACTTATATTTTCAAAGACTCGCTATTTCAAGCCTTGAGCTACTGTACGATTAGTGGCTGGCTGATGGGCACATATAGAGGCAACATAGTAGTAGAGCATAGGTGCACCAAGAGTGTGTGTAGGTATTAACAAATAATAATATTTATGTTGCAGTTTATTTTTTGTTTGCTATTTCATTGTCTGTTTTGGTATGGCAGGCTATTAACGCCAAGAAATTGTATTGGCTTTCTTGATGCTTCTCTGTGCAATGGCAGATGTTTGCAGCTTGACCTTTTCGACTTATACACATCAAGTGCAGGTTCAAGTAAAAGAGATTAAGTTTTATTTAAAGGCTGATAACACTTCATTTTAAAGGGGAATACTTTGCACTTTGAGAATCACTTGAATCGATAAAAATACCGACTTCAATATTATAAAGCAGGGTTTAGGGTTTAAATATGTGATAATCGCCAATATTGTACTTAAAACCCTGACCATGGTTGAACCTAAGTTAATTCACCGAAATCAGTGGGTTAAAACTTGATTTAGGAGTTGGTAGAACACATTTGTACAACTAACCTTTAGGGCGGTATTCACTGAGCACTCATAAACGGCTCTTAAGTTTATGAGGCTCCTAACTCAAATAATATTTGTGCTATTCACCAACCACTCATAGCTCTTTTTCGAAGTTCGAAAATGAGAGCAACTCTCTCTTCCCCAGGTACCCCCAAACTGTGAAATCAAACTGTTTTCAAAAAATGACCGCACTTTGTCGTTACTTCTTGGATCCTTGAAAAATGAGTGTTGCATGCACATAAATAAATTCTTTGTGACTACAGTGATTTTAATTTATTTTCACATATTTTCTTAGTTTTGTCTCGGGGTGAAGATCATTGCACGTTTCAGTTTGTTTTATATAGGGAAATGTTCTTACTTTACTTTTTAGTTTCGCTAATTATTTCGTTCGTACATTGTCTACTACGTTTGCGGATCATAAATGGACTCGTTCGCTTCAAGGGGAGATAGACGTCAAATGTTGGTTTATATTAGCTGTGTTAAATGAAGAAAAACTACATCAGGGGTCCAATTCCAGGAGTGAGTTTTTTCTGTGTACACGGAAATTCGTGTATACATCGATTTTTGCGATTCGGCAAGAGTGAGTCTTAAGTTTTTGACAGATAACGCATGCACAATCAATCAAATTTATTTACATTTGTTTTGGGTGTGAATAGAATGTGTGCATAGAAAATCTGTCACCCTTGCTGAATTGGGCCCCAGAACAGTATAAATGTGTGAAAACTGTCAAAACTGTCAGATTTAAGCAAAAAGTTTTTCTGAGATAAATTTTAGCTTATTATAATCCCAGACAAACAAATCAACTGGTACTGGTACTTCGACATTTTTCACTTATTTTCTCCACCACAAAGGTAGGTGCAGGAAATATTGTTCTTAACTGTTCTGAAAAACATCATGGAACACATAGTGACAGAATGAAGAACAGTTTGGGTAAGGTTTTTACTCATGGAACACACAATCTTGTACTTTTCTGTAATTTTCTATTCGGAGCAGATACAAATGTTATTATCCTATTTTTTCAAATTTTAACAGCAAACGGACAAAAGAATTATCTTCACCGCGTTAATTACAAAAAGAACATAAAAATTGAAACAATAAATAAAATTCCTGAAAACAAAAGCAATTACAATTCATCTATAGTTACACTGTAGCAAACTCACAAAATTTCACAAACAAATATCAGCTGACAAAAAGAATGACATTTGGCGAGCTATCAAATACACAAGCGCAAACGTTACTATGGTGTATTTTTCTTTTACAATAGGGTTGGAGTATAGCAAAAGTGTAAGTGTAAGAATTTGACATTCAGTATATTTTGTTGTTGTAGTGCAAGAAAGTGTTACACTTTTACACTTTTGCAATGATACAAGACCAGTTACATCGGATCGTGAATACCCCTAATATGTGTTGCGTGCGAAACTCATTTTTGAAAGGATCCAAAAAGTACCGACAAAATGAGTCTGTGAATTTTCTTGAAGGGTTACTTCGAAGGTTTTCGAATTAGTTTTCGGAGAGAGCGCTCATAACTTTATGAGTGGTCAGGACCACTCATAAGTCTTATGAGCGCTCATAAATATTCACTATTATTGCTTGGTGAATAGGTTTATGAGCCTCATAAGTTATGAGCCGTCGGTGAATACCGCCCTTAGTATTATATGATTATAAAGGTGGGTCCACACTATGCCGATCAACATTTTTGGTTAACATTGTCGATCAACATGCTAGTGTGTACGTGAAAAACTTTCGTAGCAAACATTTGTGTGGTTTGGAATTTTCTGATCGATGCGTCAGGATCCAACCGAAGGGTTCAGGGTTCGAATCCTGGGGGTGCCCAACTTTTTTTTATTTTTTCTTGTGAACAATAAAGTTAAAACGATATTATTAACATTAAATATTTATTCACAACAAATATTGAATTTTTCATCTAGCAAAAACGAAAGTTTTTGACGTACAAACTAGCATGTAGATCAACAATTGGTGTTTTCCTTTGGAGGTGGCGAAGTACTTGCAAGTACTTTGCTAGCTTTTTTCAATGGAACACATCAAACTGCCTTCCCATGTAAAATATATCTACTCGCACATGAAAGCATGTGCAGTTGGTAGTACTAGATTAGGGTTTTCATCTACTCATAAGTACTTTGCCACCTCCAAAGGAAAACGGCTAATGTTAACCAACAATGTTCATCGGCATAGTGTGGACCCTCCTTAAGAATGAAATTTTGTTTACCCCATGAATATGTTCACCATTTGATATTCTCCAATAAAATCGAGAATGGGCAAAGAGGTACAACTGCTCAACACGGATGTGCCATATGTTCATATACAAATACATCGTTGAAAAGGTTATTGCGAGTAGGTACATTATTTTATTATACAGCCATTAAGCTGTAAGCCCTTATGGGCTTAACACCGAAAAAAATAATAATGCAACTCAACATTTGGGCTTTTTTAAACTTCTCAACATCAATGTGTCGTACATCATTGAAAAGGTTTTTGCATTTACTGCTGTTGAGCTGTAGGACATATGGGACTTAAAAGATATTTGGCATCAAAAACGGCAAATTATGTAACTGTTCTTATCGGTGTTTTCCAGCTCAATATCACTTGAGCCCCATAGTTTACAGCTTAACGGCCATATAATATAATGAAGCACATGAAACAGTCTTTTCAACAGCGTTTGGCAAACTCGTGTTGAGTTTTGGACCAGCTCCCATACATTTTTGCTAATTCTGCTTTGAATATTCCTATATATCGCCACCTGATTGTAAGAGTTGAAAGCCCTTTAAAGGATGAGTTTTATGACCTACAGGACAGAACTTACTGAGTCTGCTCGGAGTAAGACGTACAAATTTAGCTCAGGGACCTCAGTGCTCAAATGGTTGGCAGGCAAAGCCTCCACAAAGAGACAAATGATAACGGCCTCCAAACCAATAAACTTTTCAGAAGCTCGTAAACGTAATATGGTGATAAGTAGCATTAAGTTCTCACCCATAAGAATCCCCAAGGCAACCTGTCGCCAAATGGTCGATACGCCAACCAAATCGACCATGCGCTATTTCTTTATCTTACACGTGAGTACTTTTCGAGGGACAAACGTCGACTTTGACCACTTCCATGTTACAATAAGGTTTAGAGCTTTACAGTTGAATGCATCTGGAGTTGCCAGAGCCTACAGAGAGCACTTGAGCAAAAAAACACTCGCTGTGCATTCACTTGCCGCAGACGCCAGCAAGAAGTGTTCGCAGTATCGCGATATCAACAAAAAGGCAGCCAAAATCATAATAGGCTATCAGCCACCCCCAAAGAAGAACCCGTGGTATGATAATGAATGCGTACAGCTTAAGGTGACATAAAATACACATGCGAATATGCTGCAGCGTAAAACAAGAGCAGCAAGAGAGGAGTATCGAGAATGGAGAAGCGAGGAGAAGAAGACTTTGTGTAGTGAGAAGACGGTGCGGCGCGAGTAAGCAGCCTCCCAGCTCAAGGAGATCGAAGAGTTTCACGATCGAAAAAAACACCCAGAAGCTTTTATAAATATGCCTAGCTACTGGCTTCTAGTTTTGAAACAGAAACTCAGGCTTATTGATTCATCAAAGGTAACCAAGTCACCGAAGCACAAGGAAAAGTAATTGCAATCTCGCAGCTGCTAAATGGACAGCTAGAGTGAAAAGTTCCACCACCCAGTATAGAAAAGGTAGACTAAGGAAGCTTAAGAACAACATGAACCACCGGATCGAAAGGTTTACTAGCGGACCTCTTCAAGAACGGAGAGGATGTTGAAAGAGTGTATATGCATCAAGCTCTCAACTAAATTTGGGTGGAAAAAATCCAAAGCATGCCCGATGACTGGTCTATATTAGCCCCAATTGTCCCATCTATAAAAAAAGGCGATCCTATGTCCTGATGCAAGAATTATCGAGGCATATCCCTGATAAACGTTGCATACCAGGATCCAATACAGCGTGTCTACTGTCTGAGTGTCTAAATCTGTTCTGCAAAACTATAGTGGGTAAGAACCAGTGTGGCTTCCGGCTAGGCAGATCTACCATTGACCAAATACTCAAACCTAGGTAAATCCTGTAAGGCCAATACATTTCAAGTCGTGATTAGCCATCTTCTCAGCTACTTCAAGCTGTCAGAGCTCTCGGGAAAATTGATTCAGCTTTGTTATGTTAAATTGAAAGATATTTGCGATTCAGTGTTTTACTAGGGAAAAGCTCCTCCGATTCCAAACTTGGAGCAAATAGTGAGTAGGGCATGTGTACTATGCCGTGACCACTATTTTCAACAGAATTGTTCAACTTAAAGGGTATGTCAATTAATCGACATCATCGACCGCTCGCAACGGGTCGTCAGAGAGGGTTTCACGGCAGTTGAGAAACAGGCCAAACTTTTAGGTCTATAAGTAAACGAGGACAAAACCAAATATGTACCTACATGCCACATAAGCCGTTTTCCTTTGGAGGTGGCGAAGTACTTACGAGTAGATGAAAACCTTAATCTAGTACTACCAACTGCACATGCTCTCATGCGCGAGTAGATACATTTTACATGCGAAAGCAGTTTGATGTGTTCCATTGAAAAAAGCTGGCAAAGTACTTGCAAGTACTTCGCCACCTCCAAAGGAAAACGCCTATAGAATCAATGAGCTGTCAACCGCATAGAACTTAGGACAAAATGTCACTTTATTGAAAGCAATAACTTCGAAGTAGTTAAAGAGATCATCCACATTGGAGTAAACATAAATCACACAAATAATGATATTCTGAGCTGTATAAGGACGTGGATGTAGACCAAAAAACTAAAACTCTCCAACTACAATGGCTTAGCCACATAGAGTGAATGGACAAGGAGAGTCTTAAGGAGGGTCCACACTATGCCGATCAACATTGTTGGTTAACATTGTCGATCAACATGCTAGTGTGTACGTCAAAAACTTTTGTAGAAACAATTTGTGTGGATTGGAATTTTTTGATCGATGCGTCAGTATCCAACCGAAGGGTTCAGGGTTCGAATCCTGAGGGTACCCAACTGTTTTTTTTTTTTTTTTTTTTGTGAATAATAAAGGTAAAACGATATTATTAATATTAGAATCTCTGGTTTTAATCGCAGGGTATTGTTGAGGATGGAAGGCTACCATGTCCCAAGCTGTGACATTTCATGGATCGGGAGCTGGATAAGTAAGTAAAAATATTTCTTGCCATCAGGTAGCGATATCGTCACCTGATTGCAAGAAGAAGGTAGCTTGATTTTTTAAATATAAACCTTCATATGTTTTTTTACAGAACGATGAAAGGATTAATAAATTTTCTAATATAACACTTCTCAAGAGCAGTTTTCCAAAATAAAAACATTTTTAATTAATGTACAGCACGGTTTCTACAAATTCCTATAATTAAAGACACAAATCTAGAAACAGCTAAGTACAAAGCTAAGAAAGCGATGTTTTTTCTAGATCTATAAAAAGGCTACCTTCAACTAAACAAAAACGCATGAACATCAATTTTTCCATGTGTTCCTAAACAGCCAGTTGACCTCATAAAAAAACACCTTTTTCAACCAATAGGTATGTGCTTAATTTTGATTGAAAACGTGTCCACCCGATGGCCATAGTAATTAAGAACAAGCACAAACACAAATTAAATCCTAAACGACATTCAAATGTGTTTTCCTATATATTTTCAAAAAAAAAAAAAATAGGTTTTTATATTCTCTGTCTATGTCTATGTCATTTGATTGAAAACAAAATGCCAAGAGCATTCATATAGTTCTGTCTGTCTTTTTTGTCTTATTATAAAATATAGTATAACCTGCCCCCAATCCATATAGGAGCCAACATAATAAAAGAAACGAAAATGCAACTGCATTGACAATCCCTCACGGTCGCACCTCTTCTGCTCCTCAGTAACGATATAAAAAAAAAAAACAATCCAAATGCCCCCCAACTTTAAGCGTTTGTCCTACTTAGGAATATCAATTTGGTTTGTGTTTTACGTTTTTGTATTATAGCCATTCGTTGTTTTGAGGTTGTCATTATTTCTTTTTTATCAATTTTTTGAAAAAAAAAACTTAAAACGACAAATTGTTTCAAAGGGTTTTATGGCCTTCCACGCAGTGTTGTGTTTGAATAAATTAATATTTTTATCTCATTTAAGCGAGCTTAGCAGCACGCTGCTGCCGCACTATCGTCATCGTTATACAGCCAGAGATCCAGTCGTGTGTTCTATAAAAAAATTATTATAAACAAAGACATTTTGAGTATTCAAGTTGTTGCTCCCTCCGCTTAGCGCTTAAGGAGCATAATAGATATGCATCAATGCACTGAAGCCACTTTAAGTAATAAGTGATTTTAATGTAAAACAAATAATGGGAGTGTTGTTTGTGAAAAAATCAAACTTACCCTATGAAATTGTCCTTTTATGTTCTTTCGAGGAGAAAAGGACACTCTTTTGAAACAATTTTCCTCACGATTCTTCTTAAAAATTTGAATAACAAAGAAGACAGGCCGAGCTATTTTTTTATTTAAATGTTTCTCTAAACTTCGAAAAATAAAATCGAAAATCTATTTTTCGAAAATGATCATTTAGAAAGTACCCATTTTCATTCCTTGATGTTAATCAAAGAGAGACGTTAAAAGGACCATGAAAAGGAGGGGAAGAAAAAGTGAAAACTGCTTCAGAAATCTAAAGTATTCCCACAAAAAATTGATCGGATGTTGTTTTTCGAGATCGAAAATATTTTTCGAACAAGCGAATAGAAAATTTGGTTTGAAATAATTTAAGAACCTTGACAAAAATAAGAAATAATACACGTATTCAGGAAAATGAGATCTCAGAGCCCTCAGCAATCTTAGTCTCGTGAACAGGATTCCTCAGAAATTTTGCTGTCAAATTACTGAGGAAACAAAAAATTGGATTCCCTTGCTCAGTTTTTGACATTGAGCCTTCTGAGATCTCATTTACCTGAACATGCCTAATCATTATTTTAAATTTTTATTTTGAGTATTGATATTTCTTAGAAACATATCTAATTAAACAAAATGTAAAAATACAAACCTATAATACTCTATGATCATGCGACAGAAATAATAATAATAATTAACCCCAACCCCATATGGTTGCATTGGGTCGCGGTCGTCGACAGCAGAACAGCAACATATTATTCCAATTATAAGTGCAACAAAAGTCTGTCTTTCTTGATCTTCATTTTTTATGTTCGTGATTAGTTTTAAATTTTTGAGATTTGAAAATCCAAATCCATCGTCGCGTCGTCGTCGTCGTCGTTGCTGTCTTCCTCTAATCACACTGCAGCAGCTGAAGGTCCATCATAAGACTTATAGGAGATAACGAAATATTACAAAAAGAAAAAAAAAAACATTAAGAACCTTCAAATTGCATCCAATTAAATGAAAAATCAAAATACAATTATCATCATCTTGATCACCATTGCACTTCAGAGAGGGGTGTTGGATATTGTGTTAAAAAGACTCACGAAAGACGTGATTTGACTTCTTGATGCCTGATGCCTGCTTCGTTTTGTATTTTTTTTTTTTTTTGAGATTTTTCTCTGTTCCATAATCTCAAATAGTTTATGGACAATTTAAAGCGGTGTTAGATTACGTCGTCAACATCATCGTCGTTACGCATATTAGTTTAGGGCCATCACCAATGCTATAACTGGGGCATGACGAACTTATAAATGCATAAAATGCATTGTCCCGTGCCTTATGGGCTGAGTACAAAAAAGAAATAGTATAATGACAACGCCTTTTACTGGACATGTGTTGAAAAAAAAAAGAAAAATCCACTTTCTGATCTCAAGTAGTGTGTCGAAATGATATATCGAGGTCAGGAACAAGGACGATATGAAATATTCCATGATGGACCCGGACCGGACCAACGGAGAGTAATTGTGTTTTGGTTTCCATAAAGTTTTATTATGTTAAGTGACTGCCAAATGACAAATGGTATGGTAATTATATTTCTGGTCGTCTTAAATTTCACATTTTTGGAGGAAGGTATAAAGGGTAAGAGTAGGTATCTAAATAAATAAGTAGGTACTTTGTTGGAATGTGTATGTGCATTTGTGCATGCCTTAAATATAGAATGTATGGTGAGCCTTTTTTGTAACTTGCAACACGTGCTTTCCAGGAATCGTTTAGTCTTAAGTATAAGGTTGGTAAATTTTATATCTAACTATACTTCATTTTTTTCTTATTATTCTGTGGTACATGTGTTTTGGCACTTTAGTCTGTGAACAGTGGGGGTACATTTAAAAACATTTGTAAGAGGCTCAACTTTGGATTTTGATGTTCCTCAGAGTCTAAAGTGTACACAAAATTGCGAAAGAACCTATGTTTTTGGACAATAACTAAGGACAGATTTATACTTTGGGTAAGAAATGTTCAGAATTAAGGATGCAGATTTTTCTTTTTCGACCAATATAAATTAAAAAAAAGCAATTTTTATTTTATAAAAGGAACAAAATTTCCGTGTAGGGCAAAATCTAACTTTTTGTTTGCAGTGAAACTTTTAAAGGTATAATTTTGAAGGCAAAATTTGGAGCGTGATAAAAATAACCGAAAGTTTAACGCCACTAAATGGTGTGACAGTTTTGAGATATTGAATGTTCAAATGTTTTTAAAAAGTATTTTTTTTTTTTTTAATTTTGATATTCAATCTTATTAACACCTTTTTTTTGCGTGAAATCTTTGATCGAAATCGGTAGAGCCGTCATTTGAAAATCGGAAATTAAAAACAAATCCTTTAAATGGGATATATGGGTGATTCCGCCCCAACTGTGATTCCTTGTGTCCAGTGCTTTTTTTGTTATTTAATGTAAAATGTTCGCATATATTTTTGGTTTGAGTTGTGTAAATGGCTATTTACTAAAATCTACATTCGATATCATGACCAAATTTGCTACTACTTCCACATGGCTTGGAAAAGTGTAGTAAAAATGTCAGTACCGTGGCATGTCCGTTCCTTGTTTTTCCGATTAAATCTACTTTTTTCTAATGAAATACTTCATTGAATAGAAATGTTGTTCACAGAAAAGTTTGAGTGCAATACTTGCTTGACAAAATTATGCCAAAGTTGAGTCAAAATACTAATTACTTACTTACTTATCCAGCTCCCGATCCATGAAGGGTCTCTGCTTGAGATATTGCGGTCTTCCATCGGTTGCGGTCCCTCGCACGCTCCCTCCAGTCGTCGAGACCAAGCGCTCTTGCGTCTGTGACCGCCTGGTCCCTATAGCGGAGGTTCGGTCTTCCTGGTCGTCTCGAACCTGGGGGCTGGGATTCGAAGATTTTCTTGGCTGGAGCGTTGTTGTCCATTCGCTCGATGTGGCCGAGCCAGTATAGACGACGTGTTTTGGCTCTTTGGACTACGAAGTAACAGCGGCTCGCTAGGGTAATTCTTAGTCGGATTCCCACTAAGGTGTCGTTCGTGGAATTGATGTTTGTTCCGAGGTAGGTGAACTCCTTGACTACCTCGAAACTACTGCTACCAACAGTGACGTTTTGTCCTAGGCGATGGACAGATGAGGCTTTGTTTGTTGAAAGCATGTACTTTGTTTTGTCCTCATTCACTTCAAGACCAGCGCGTTTCGCCTGTTCATCAATAGCTGTGAATGCTTCAAGTACAGCTCTCTTGGAACGGCCGATGATGTCGATGTCGTCCGCATAGCCAAGCAGTTGAAAAGACCTGTTAAAGATAGTGCCTTCCATGTTAACACCACTCTTGCGCACTATCTGCTCCAGGACTAGGTTGAAAAAATCACATGATAGCGCATCTCCTTGTCTGAACCCTGTACACGTCTGGAATAACTCGGATGAGCTGTTACCCATTTGCACGTTGCACCGCGTATTTTGTAACGTCATGCGGCATAGCTGGATCAGTTTTTTCGGGATCCCGAGTTTCGACATCGCCAATAGAAGCTCTTGGCGACTTATGCTATCATATGCGGCTTTGAAGTCGATGAATAGGTGGTGGGTCTCAACTTGAAATTCGTTGGTCTTTTCCAGGATTTGCCTCAATGTGAAGATTTGGTCTATCGTTGATCTGCCTGGCTTGAAGCCACACTGGTAAGTGCCGATCATAGTGTTGCAGAAAGGTTTTAGACGCTCACATAGTACGTTGCATAGGATCTTGTAGGCAACATTAAGCAGGGATATGCCTCTGTAGTTCTTGCAGGACATAGGATCGCCTTTTTTGTAGATTGGGCATATGGAGCTATTTGACCAGTCGTCGGGCATACTTTTCTCCTCCCAAACTTGGTTGATGAGCTGGTGCATGCACCCTACCAGAACATCTCCTCCATACTTGAAGAGTTCCGCTGGTAGGCCATCCGAGCCGGCGGATTTGTTGTTCTTAAGCTTGTGGATGGCTTTCTTAACCTCTTCAGTACTGGGAGCTGAGACTGGATCTTCATTGACTGGTCTAATGCTTCTTTGTTCCCCTGTCACCTCCTCTACATAATGCCCATTAACCAGCTGCTGGAAATGCTGCTTAAACACGTCTACAACTCCCTGTGCTTCGGTGACTAGGTTCCCTTCGCTGTTTCGAAGAGCTTGCGTGCCAGTCCTATAACCAGATGCCAGTTGCTTGGCTGTTTTGTAGAACCGGCGAGTGTTGGTGGCGGTGCTGGACTCTTCGAGATACTTGAGCTGAGAGGCTGCGGATGCTCTTTTCTTTCTACGCAGGGTTTTTTCTCTTTCCTTCTCTTTTCACGGTACTCCTCTCTTGCTGCTCTTGTTTTCCGTTGCACCATTTGCATTCGTGCATTTTCCGTTTCCTGCTTCAATACCGCGCATTCATCATCATACCACAGGTTCTTTTTTCTGGGTGGTTGATAGCCTATGGTGGTCTCGGCTGTCTCCTTAATATAATACTAATTGCTGGATAAAATAATCACGAATGAATGTTGTCCGAGGATTTACTTTTATTTTTGAATTCAAAAGATTTCTCACTGAACCGCCATTTTGTTTTAGTTTCAAGACGCTTGTGTGGTGGTTTTCTAAAAGAGGCACTATTTATGTATAGATAACAACAGTCGTTTTATTTATTTAACGATTTGTTTTCATTCGAAGAAAGTGTGTCACAAATTAATTTGTCAGTACCGTGGTAGTATTTTTTAAGCTTGTTATGTTGATTATCAGCATTTTGTATTCCTTTTAACGGCATATTATGTAAAAATTGTGCTGGAAAGTATTTTTCTCATTAGCATATAGAGAAGTTAGGTCACATAATCTGTCTAAATTTCAGTACCGTCGGTGTAAGTACCGTGGCACCGTGCAATAATATTTACTTTTTCCCAATTTTCTTAATTACAACGGTAGCAATACCTGAAAAGAACCAAACAAAAATTATTCCGTGCAATAAAAACCAAGTAATAACCCAGCACAATGAAAAGGGTTACCATTCAGAAGAATAGACTACAAAAACCAAAAAGTCATATATATTTAAAAAAAAAATAAAGAAAAGAAAAATGTCAAGAGGTCTAAACATAACAGTTAATCTAGAATCTCAACAAAAATATAGTTAAAAAGACATAAAACAAAATACAAATAAAAAAAGTAAAAGAGCTTCATTATCATCTATTCCAGTTTTAGTACATTTCACCATATTTTTTGTTCTTTAAAAGTTGTAGCAAAACGCTGTTACAGATTTAATACTCTGACTAAATGAAGCCACAAAAACGAAACAAAAATTGTTTCCAATAAGTTTTAATTTTTGAAATTAAAAAAAAAAACCACAGTTGGCAGAGAATCACCGATATACCATTAATAACAGTTTTAGGTAAATGTTTCTTGTTCTGTACAAACAAAATTTGTGAGCGCTCTTTGCTCACAGTTATTATTCACTGATTTTTTCGATTGGCATTTTTGAGACACATAAGCTCTTTTAATAGAGCTGCAAAGCAATAGCAAGTATCGTTATCTTAGAAGCTTTTAAAAATTTAAATGTTCTCTTAAAAGAATATTACGAAAAAACCTAAAGCGCAAAATTTAAAGAAAATTATTTTGTTGGTTAAGCCTCTAGCCTGTAGGTTGGGGTACAGACAGACAGAATTATGGCAACCACTTTTGTCATGTGTTCTTTATTAAAGCAATATCATTATCTGAATACTTTAAATATTAAAAATACAAAAATTTGGTACACAAATTTTAAGTATTTATTAATGTAGGTACATAGGTATTTATTTTAGGCTGGGCTTCGCACGACCACCACAGCGAAACCCCTGGTTCGACGAGGAATGCCGGCAAGTACATGCAGCCAAACAACAGGCATACAAAGCGGCGCTGCATAGAAGGACCAGAGCTGCTCGCGAGCTCTACGAGCAGAAGAGGAAAGAGGAACACAAGCTTCTCAGAAAGAAAAAGAAAGAGCATGAGAAGCGCGCGATCGAGGAACTAGAGGGATGCCACTGCAGGAATGAAGTTCGGAAGTTTTACCAAAAAGTAAAAAGAACCTCCCAAGGTTACAAACCCCGAACCGAAGCCTGCAAGGACGATCAGGGGAACATCGTGGTGGAAACGCAGTCGGTGCTGAGGATATGGAAAAATCATTTCTGCAAATTGTATAACGGCGATGACGAACCGAATTCCGCTACCATGCAAATTGCACCATTCAACCTGGACGACGTAGGCCAACAATTCCGTCCACCCGATCTTGACGAAGTGAGGATAGCCATATCTAAACTTAAGTCCAATAAAGCTGCTGGAGCTGATGGCCTTGCGGCTGAGCTATTCAAAGCGGCTGGCGATGAATTGGTTAGGAGTATGCACCAGCTCATCTGTAAAATATGGTCGGAAGAAAGCATGCCCGATGAATGGAACCTCAGTATTGTTTGCCCGATCCTCAAGAAAGGCGATCCTCTGGACTGCACCAACTACAGAGGCATCAGTCTTCTTAATATCGCCTACAAGATCTTCTCTGCCGTACTTTGTGAACGCCTGAAGCCATTCGTCAACAACCTGATAGGTCCATATCAGTGTGGCTTTAGGCCAGGGAAGTCCACCATCGACCAAATATTCGCACTACGGCAGATCTTGGAGAAAACCCAGGAGTTCCAAATCGATACCCACCACCTTTTTATCGATTTCAAGGCCGCGTATGACAGCATCTATAGAGACGAGCTATATAGAGCAATGTCTAGTTTTGGCATCCCTGCCAAACTCGTCCGTTTGTGCAGGATGACGATGGAGAATGCACGCTGCTCCATCAAGGTCGGCAAAGACCTCACCGACACCTTTGATGTCAAAAAAGGTTTTAGGCAAGGCGACGCGCTGTCATGCGACTTCTTCAACATCGTTCTTGAAAGAATAGTGCAAAACTCTCACGTCAACACCAGAGGCACAATCTTTCAAAAGTCCGTCCAATTACTCGCTTACGCTGACGACATTGACATAATCGGACGAACAAAGCGTGATGTCAGTGGTGCTTTTGTGAGCATTGAGAAGGAAGCCAAGAAGATGGGTTTAACGGTGAATGAAAGCAAAACAAAATATATGCTGTCCACAAGAAAGGACACCCAACACCGACGTCTCGGACAGAACGTCACTATAGACAGCTATAATTTTGAGGTAGTCAGAGACTTTGTCTACCTAGGATCCGCTATAAACTCAGCGAACGACACCAGCGCTGAGATCAAACGCAGAATTACTCTTGCCAATCGCTGTTTCTTTGGGCTAAGAAGGCAATTGAGAAGCAAAGCCCTCTCTCGAGCAACTAAACTGTCCCTGTATAAGACGCTTATCATCCCGGTCCTGATGTATGGTGCAGAGGCATGGACACTGCTAACAGTGGATGAGAACGCGTTAGGCTGTTTTGAGAGGAAAATTCTCCGGGTGATTTTTGGTCCCGTCTGCATAGATGGGGAATGGAGAAGAAGATACAACAACGAACTGTATGGGCTGTACAGCGACACCGACCTAGCCACAAAAGTGAAAAGCCAACGACTGAGATGGCTGGGTCATCTAGAGCGAATGGACACCAATGCTCCGGCCCGGAAAGTCTTTGAATCCAACCCCGTGGGACAACGCAGTAGAGGTGGACAGCGTAAAAGGTGGCGCACGCAAGTGGAAGAGGACCTCAACCAACTTGGCGTGCGAAACTGGAGACAGCTAGCTAGAAACCGAGCCGGCTGGAAGAAGCTTGTTGGTTGAGGCCCTGGTCCACCCCGGACTGTAGCGCCACCTTAAGTAAGTAAGTAAAGTACATAGGTATTTATAAAAGTAAAATTAAAAAAAAAATCTCAACCCGTTTTTGAGATATCGAGTTTTCGAAAAAAAATTTTAAACTTTTTTTTAAATATGTATATGTAAATGTAATACAATACCTATGTACCTATGTATGTATTAAGCATTTAATTTTTTTTTTGGAATCTGCATACAAAAAATAATTTTAACCCGTTTAATTGATAATGCGAAACTACAAAATAAATGTTGTTAAATTTTCAAAATCTTAGAAGTAAATCGCACTTATTTTACTTTACCAAAAAAAATTTATAAAAATCGTAGTATATTCTTGTTTTCGAGGAAAATAATATTTTACTGACGGTTTTTTTACATTTGTAGGGAATGGTACAGTTATTTTTTCATAAGATTGATATATTCAATGTAAATATTCTGAAGTGTTATAAAATCTATAGATACCGAGTTTCAAATAAATCGACGACGCTATTTTTGAAATATATATAATTTTAAAAACTAAATTTTGCTTTTTTTTTATTATTATTTAAAAAATATTTTATTTTCTAGAAGCTTCTTTTGAAAAATTTGATATGCAATATTATTGAACTTATTTGAAATTTGTATATAAGAAAATTTTATCTAAATCCGTTCAGATGAAAATGAGAATATGAGAGGTACTACTTATAGTTGCTTAGTGTAAAATTTTATAATTTTGATAGTAAACCGTACTAAGTTAAGCATACGGAAAAAGTTTATTTTTTAACTTTTGAATGGAACGTACCGTTATTTTTTCATACAAATATATATTTTTTTTAAAATGTTTTGGAGAATAGGAACTTATAAATTCTTATAAATTAAGTTTCAAAAAAACCGATCATGGCGTTTTCGAAAAAAGTTTTGAATCATTTTTTAAAAATCCAAAAAATATATATTTTTTCTAAATTTTGGTACACAATACCATTTATATTTTTTGGAAGCTTATGTATACAAAATAAGTACTTTTGAAATCGGTCATACTGTTTTGAAGAAAATCGAAAATAAAAAATTGTTATTTGGTAGGTACCATTAATTACCATTTTTCGAAAAAATGTTTCCTCCCCAAAGGTAACCTTTACAAAAAGTTATTTATTAATTTTTTGGTAAAGAAAGGTTGTGCAGTCATTTAAAAAAAAATAAGATTAAGTAAAATTGCTAGAAAAAAATGTATGGCAGGTACCTACCGTTATTTTTGATTCTAAAAAAATGTATAAAAGTGTGGGGGAATGGCCAAAAACGCTACACACCAAGTTTGAAGAAAATTGATCCAGCCGTTTAGGTTGTAGCTCAACGGATTGACAGATAGGATTGTGAGACCAACTTTTTTCGACTTCTCTTAGTAAAAATAAAATGCATGGCTGGGTCACACGTACATATTTGGTCTTAGACAAATGTTTGAAAGTAATTCCTTTAATAGTTTGATATAAAAAAAAACAATGCTACCTGAATACGTAATACAATTAGAAACAATTTTAAAAATTGTTGAATGTTTTTTTTTTTCAAAACACAAAATTTTTGATCATTTTAAATTTTGGTTTACAATATTTAAGGTGATAATGAGAAAATTCAAATCCTATTTTTTTCGAGGTAGGTTTAGTTGGGCACTTTTTTTCGAGGGAGGTTTAGCTGGGTGTCTACTTTTATTAATTGCTAAGTTTTAATTTTTTTTTCAATAATTGGTAATAGATAGATAAATAGATACCTATTTTAATTTTAGCATACCAATTGAAAAAAGTGATGAAAATAGTAGGGGAACCATTTTTGGGAAAAACTAGATTTAGCTAAACGCTTTTTTAACATTTTTATAGAAAGAACCGTTATTTTTTCATAAAAGTTAAAATTTTCTAAAAATATTCTGAAAAGTGTTTAAAAGCCCCAAGCTTAAGAAACATTGACTATTGGAATATTATTTTAAAAATCTAAGAAAAATATTTTTTGAAAATTTTTAGTTTACAATAATATTTATAATAAAATCAATCACAAATATTTAAGGAAAACAAAAATTCCAAAAAAATTTTCCTTGCGAGGCTCGAGTAATAACCATTTTTTTTTTTATATATTTTTTTTTTTTCTTTAAAAGTAAATTTTTGAATTTTTTATAAACAGTTGTGAAGCCGTTTTTGGGAAAAGAAAAGACTTTGTAAAATGAACAAAATAAAATGCACAGCTGATCGCACGTACTTGTTCTTATGGTTAAGTTGCTTGGAACTTAAGAACTTTTAAAGTATGAGTATTTGTTAATATACATTTGCAAACCTAGCTTCAAACAAATTCAGTAACCCGTTTTTGAAATATTGAATTTCCAAAAAAAAAATATTTGTTTCCAAAGTTTTGATACAGCTTTTTCGTAAAAATTTTGATTAAAATTCGGTAAGTCGTTAATGAGAAAATCGAAATAAAAAAAAAAAAACATTATATGGCAGGGACCATGAATAACAGTTTTTGGTATATTTATTTTTTACCAGAATGTACACTACCTATACCTACAGTAATACACAGATTTTTTTTTTAACAAAATCGTTGGACTCGTTTTTGAAATCAATAGGCTATTCCTTATTGGTTGTATGGCAAGTATCTACCATTATTTTTTGACCTAGAAAAAATTCAATTTCTCAAGGGAATCACCAAAAAGCCTAAAGTTCAAAATTTGAAAAAGATCATATCATTGGCTTAGGCTGTAGATCGAGATACAAACGCTATGTACCGACCGACTTTAAAAAATATTGGGTTTTGAATATGGGGCATACAATTTTGAATAATATAAACTTGAAAAGAAAATCACAATTTTTTCAAAGCAACTATTAACTGAAACGACTTAATTTAAAAACAAACAAAATTTTATCACATTATTTTATATGCTATCGTGAATTTTTAATACTTGCATTTGCATTTAAAATCAATTTTTTAGGAATTGCATTTATAGTTTTCCCCTTTACGATTTTTTTTAGAATATAGGTATGTTTCCAAGAATCACGCGTTAAAATAATATTGAAGAAATACCGGATACCCTCTCCTCTAAGATTTTTAAAATTTGCGTGAAGAGTTTTTTGTACCTTCAACACACCTTAGTTCTTTAAATTCTTACCTATTTGTTTAACTTAAATATATCTGTTCCATATTTTCCCTTAAGCAAACATAGGTACATACAAAGGTATGAATTTAATTTCTTTACAAAATAACCCAAAGTTATTTTCACGCAATCTTAAACTCACTCAGTGTATTATTTGAATGGATAAAGAACTTACGATATAGATCCTTCCTTGAATACGATTCTGTAATCCTCCCTGCCATTTTATTCAATTCAACAATGACATATCGATTTTGCACAAATTTCTTATACACTGTCAAGAACCTATTCCCAATTAATCTCCATTGAATGCATCTGTTTGCCCTTTGATACGTGATTCCACCACACAATACGTCTCAAGGAATAAATCCATTTCATGGTCTTCTCTCTTTGTGTGCTCTACCATCAGCTGACTATAAAAAAAAAATAAAAATAAAAGAAATAATAATACAAAAAAAAAAACGAAAAGGCCACTTGTCCGTGATGATGCTGGATTTGGGATAATACAAGCCATCGTATCACATCGACGACGATGAACAAGTGTTCTTCTGATGCTTTCGTTTATATATTTTCGTCTTGTTTATGGATGATGGTACTTTTGGATCCTTAACATAGTCGCCACATTGTCTGGCCAGATCGTCTGGATGGATGCAGCAAATAAAAAAAAATTTAAAAAAATTATAAATAAAAAAAAGACATACTACACATTGCACACAACAAAACGTCTAAACGCAGAAGGATTCGAATAATAATATTTCCCTGCTTTTTTCAGTTAATCTTTTCTGTTTTTTTCTTGAAGATCTTATCCTTAAAAAAATATCAAATTTCAAGATCTTGTGTAAATGTTAATGACTTCACATAATCCATCATGCATGAGCCGGGTCTTAAGACTTTTGGATCCTGGTTTTCTCAAAAATAAAAAATCAGAAGGGAAGAACGATTGATTAGTGATTAGGTTCAGTGTCAGAACAAAGTAAAAAAGGAACTCACTCTTCTAGGAGAGCCACCTTCCTCCACCATCTGTTGAATTTCAATTTCTTTTTGTTTCCCTTTTTAAGACTGAATCTGCGTAAACTAGGCACGTAATCGTGTATAAGCCCGCAGTTGTAGCTTGAAAGATAGCCATGCACTTCACAACCATTCCACAATAATTACTATCGAACGTTCCTTTTTAGTGGACATGAACAAGACGCACAAATAATGACGACGCGACGATGAAGCCAAGGGATCAACTTAACTTGTTGCAAAACGTTCAGTTAAGTGCTGTAGCTGAAAATAAATAATTTTCTCACGCAATTGAGCACACAAATAATTTGAATTGCTGCAAAGATATCACGCCCTATTTGATACGCACAGAGACGCATTCTATGTATATGTTCTGTTCATATGTTCTTATGTATGTATAAGTCATGTAAGTTTGGATGTGAACGCGTTCACTTTGATTGATTCCCACGTCCATCGGTTCAATCGAAAGGAGTCGTCAAACATCGACTAAATTCGAATCGAAAACAATGATGAGATGTTGCGACCGATTGATTGGTATTGGAGCATGAACGTGCGTTCTAATCTGTTCTCTCAGTTGATGTACATATGTACGGATCGCATCCATAAGATATGGAAAAAGAACACAATGTTATTCTAGTCGTAATTATTGTTGAGAGAATATCACACGCTCGATGAAAAGAAACGAGCTCCTTATAGATGACAGTGACATTATTATCTTTCCCCCTTTCATTTTTTTGCGAGAGCATATTTGACACATAAAGTGCTATTGTTTAACTTTAACAGGCTATCCCTTTTTTGATTGAATGGAAAATCTGACCATCCGAAATAAAGTGGTAAGTGGATATCTAAAAAAACACCTGTTTTTTTCTGAAGATAAAAAAAAATACAAAATTTTCTAGGACTATTAGCGGTAGCGATATAGGAATTTGTGAAGATATTGGCTGAAAAAAACTTATAATACTTTTTGAAAAGTAACTAGGCTCTTTTTTTTTGAGGCCCTTAACTCAAATTGTTGGACTTATGATAACAAATTTTGAATAAAACCGCAAGCTTGTGAATTGCATTTTCGCACATTATTTCATTCTCAAAATTTTTATGATGGTTATTTTGTTGTAATATGGAATCAAAATCTCGCAACTTCAAATCTCATGCGAGATTTAATTTTGTGAGATCGTATCCATCTCCTAAAAGTAACACATAAATTAATAAAATTTTCACACGAGACATTGATATTTATATTACGTATACGCCGGGTACACCCCTTATTTTCATAATTCCTGTTTTGTTTGAAAAATCTTAAGTTCAAAATTTGAAGAAAAATTCATTCAGAAGTTAGGCCTGTAGGTAAATGTACAAACAGGCAGACAGATAGACACATGAAATTGTACACTAAGAGAAAAAATCGTTAGCCAAAATACAGTAAGGATCAGGCTTAGATATTTTGTTTTTTTTTTTTTTCAAATCTTATGTATTTTTTTTATTATCTTTAAATGTCACCCAACCTTAATCTAAAAACAAATCTTTAATTATTGAATTAAGAAAAAGAAACTTAATTTTAAATTATTCATATTTTTTTTTCTAAAGTTGCTCAATTTAAAGGTGTGGGCTCGATTCCCAGCCGTGCCACCTAAAAACAGAAATGTTTTATTCGAGGTACTGCCTCTTGCGAGGAACTGACAAATCCTCCAAGAGTATACTTGTCATGAAAAAGTGCTTCTCATTCAGCCGTTCGGACTCGGCAAAAAACTGTAGGTCCCCTCCATTCCTTCCAACAAACACGCACACAGGAATGGTTGTGAGTTGTAAGCAGAGAATATCAAATAAAGAAGCCAATCCTTCGTACGTTTCACCCCCCAAAACCCATTTGTTTACATTGTTGTATTTGTAATTTCATTTCGTGTCGAAGAAATAGATGTGAATTGCAACAACAACAAGACCTGTGCTGAATGATGTGCTGAGTGACTAGTTGATTCTATGTGTGCGTTTTGCACTGCTTTTCACTAATACTTTGCAAATCTAATACATCAGCTGTTCGCTTCCAGCTTGTAGGCAAAACAAATTGACAGCTGAGGATTGACTTCTTTATTTCATATTCTCTGGTTGTAAGTCACTAGGCCCTGGTTCTCCACGAGCTGTTGCGCCACCCAATTTATTTTATTTATTTTGCTCAATTTAAAACATAAACTATTGTCCTAAATTGAGTTCGATGCAATTATGATTTTAGAGTTTATTATTGAAACGAGAGCTGACAAAATTTAAAAAAGCAAATGAACAAACTAACTGTGTAAAGTAAATAGCTATCAATTTTCAACAGCGTATCTTCGTATAACGAATTAGTGTAGTCAGTGCAAGCGTGTTTGGCTGGTAAGATGCAGATACCAATTCAAATCACAGAAAACGCAGAGTAAGTAGGTAAACTTTTTTTTTTCTAATCAAATAAAATTTATTGTAAACCTTCTTTTCAGAATGACAAGGAAAAGCAGCAAAATCTAAAAAATAAAAAAAAAAAAAAAATTGAAATAAAACCCTACAAATGCAAATCTGGCTTGTTTTAACATTGTTTTGCCTAATTGTAGCACTTTTTTTTTTGTTGTTGAGATCAAGATCAATTTTTTACGAATACAAAACTTGCCCTCCGGCCGGCGTAACAGGCTTCGCAAGTAAATAAAATACCACAAGAGGCATAGGGTTTTTAAATGAGTATATGAGGACATGGAAACTAGAAGCATGGAATTCGATATTGCAATTAACTTAATAATATTTTGACGTGGAAAAAAAGAATTCCATCTGAATTCTTGATCAAATATGAATGTATAGAAAAAATTAAAGATCATTGCAACGGATTTTTAAAAATAAAATAAAAATAAAAATTGATGCTCTGGGCGGAACTATTTACATTTGCTGAGTGCTAAATCTACATTTTTAAAACAGACGAAGAAAAAACAAGATTCTCCCTAACGTTTTTTTTTACCTTTGAATGCAAGGTACCGTTCTTAAAAGAAATAAAAAAGTATTAAAAATCACGAATTTGAAAAAAATCCTCATTGTTTTTTTTCGAAATTTTAAGTTTTCAAAAAAAAAAAAATTGGAATATTTTTTTTAATCCAAAATTTTGGTATAGAATATTATTTAGGTATATCTACTAAAGAAATGGTTTCCACCCAAAGGTAGTCTTTACCTTATAAAAGTAACGTACATACCTATGTATCTCATTTCTTCTAGGAAAAATTGTAGGGCAATTTTTGATAAATGAGGGGTAATACATAGTTCAAAACTCTTCTTTTCCACTTTTAAGAATTTTGAGTAAACGAAAAAAACTTTTAAAAGCTACAAAAAATATTAGTTTTAACGCTAAAATATAAGTTAAGATGAAGGTTGTACAAAAATCAATTTAATTTGAAAAAGAAGAGCTTTGAAAATTACAATAGTAATTGATTTGATTTGTATGGAAATAGAAGACTATTGATTCAAGAGAAGCAATAGGTATAGAAAAGTTTTGAAATTAAATAAAACTTGAAGAAAATAATTGTAATTATTTAAAATCATAACAAAACTCAAAGTAACACATAAATATGTGTTACTTTGAGTTTTGAGTACTCGAGTTTTGAAAGCGACTTTTTCTGCAAAGGAAAAGAAGAGCTATGATGCAGATTTTGATTTGTATGAGAAAAGATGAGCTTTGATTTGAAGGTTGAATAGTGGGTTTTGAAAAAAAAAAACACTTTTTAATTACCAAAAAGTATAGAAAATAATAAGTTCTTATAAACACTTCCCCCAGGGCTCAGTTCTTGGTCCAATTCTCTATAATGTATTTACATCAGATTTTCCAAGACTTCAAAACGTTGAAACAGCTATTTTTGCTGACGGTACATGTTTATATTCTACACATCCTATTGGTTCCACTATCGGAACTAACTTACAATCTGCTTTTGAATATAACACAAAGCTATTTTAGTGTTTGGAAGATTAAGATAAATGCTTCTAAGACTCAGGCTGTCTTTTTTACCCGAAAAAGGCAACCCTGTTTCTTACCAAGTAATAGACTCTTAATCAATGGTATTGGAACTGATTGGAAGTCAAGTGCAAAATATCTCGGGGTCCACCTGGATAAGAGATTGACGTTTGGGACACACGTTCAAGAAATCATAAAAAACATTAACATAACGATCGAAATTCTCTATCCCTTCATAAATAGGAAATCGAAATTGAGTACTGATAACAAATTACTAATTTATAAAGCTATTTTTCAGGCAATAATGTTTTATGGGTCACCTGCTTGGGGTAAATGTGCAAAGAGTCATTTACGTAGACTGCAAATTTCACAAAATAAATTTCTGAAAATGATGTTAAATCTTCCATGGCGTTTTTCAACAAGCGACCTTCACACTTTAACAAACATTGAAATGGTTTCGAACAGAATTTTAAGATTAAGCGAACAATATAACTATTCGTGTATATCATCGGACAGTTCCCTTATTTCAAATTTAGCTTCTTAAACTTAATAAATTTAAGTTGAATTATTATGTGTATTAAATGTATCTATGCATATTCATTTTTAATTTATTTACCAAAGACTGATCTATGTTCATTTGTCCTTTTTATTTATTTAATTATTTATTTGCTTACTTAATTTATTTATTTATATGTATATGTATTTATTTATTTATTGTGTTTGTATAAATCTATTTATCAGTCTTTATTTACTTATTTTTTTGTATATATTAATTAATTTATTTATTTATTTACTTATATATTTATTAATTTATTTATTTATTTATTTGTTTATTTATTCATTTGTTTACTTTTTTATTTATTTTTGTATTTATTTGTTAAATTATTAATTAATTTATTTATTTTTTTTATTTAGGTTTTAATTGTTCATTTATTTATTCGTTTTTTTTTTTCTATACTTATTTATTTATTTAAATAGTTTTGATGTTGTTTGTTAGTACACATATTTATTTTTTCTGTTGATTCAATAATTTATTTACTATTTATTTCATTATTTATTTATTTATTTATTTTTACTATACAACTACAATGTAAAAGCAATTTTGAACAGGGTTTTGTTCGTTTTCGTTTTAAGGCCACCCCTTCTCTCAGATCTTTTTGTAAGCAGCAACCTGCTTTTTTTTTTGTCTATATTTAACGAAGGTTTTTAATAGAAGCTTTTCCTTCAAATGTATTATTTAAAGCTTTTTCTATTTTTTTTTATTAAACAATTATATAACTTGGCAGTAGTAAGGTAGGATATACATATACCAATCTCTGTAAATTGTGCAATATAGTTTTTAAGATTTAGTAATGTAACATTTTGGCTACAATAAACAAATAAATAATAATAAACACTTCCTCATACATAACTCATTTAAAATAAAATGGAATAGAAGAATTTTGAGACTATACCCCTCAAATGTAAAACTGTTAAAAAAATAAGTGGATATGTTGATACCATTATTTTCGTTCTAAAAAAATCAAACAAAATGGATTAATGGCCAAAAAACGTTATGTAGCACCAAGTTTTAAAAAATCGACAGCATTCTTTTGCAAAAATTGTATAGTGTACCTAAGCTACATTCGCTTTCACAAATAGCCATTTTCTTTCACCATATGCTCGTTTTTTTAAAGGCTTGTACAAAATAATAGAGCACAAAACTAATTTTTTTCCAGTAATGTGTTAGAGAATAAGTTTTTCTGTCCATAGACATCTTAATCGTTTTGATCGGACTAGTACACGCTTCACAATATTATTTATGAAATTACCGTTTCACTCCAGAGCACTCTTCAACAGCCATTTTAGTTGGAACTGACAGAGATATAGGTACCCATTACAACTTGACAATTCCCTATAATTGTTCGTAGTTTTAGCCCTAAACTTTTTAGCTGGTAGGTACTACATGATACATTTTACAACCCTTGCACCTTGTTCCAATCAACCAAGCCATTCAGATTGTAAGTTTAGGGCTTATCTACTTCTTAAGTATTCTCAATAATCGTAATGTCATATTTCATCCAAATCTTTAATTCAAATATTTTTACGAATGTGAAATTTGTCATGTAGTACCGAAAAAGAGACTGTCAGGCCAAAACTGCGAAAAATTATAAGAAATGTTACGTTTGCATGGGTATAGGTATGTACCTATATCTGTCAATTTATAATAAAAATGGCTTTTCTAATAAGTAGGTACATTATGTACGTACATATATTAATTTGCTAGATTCTATAGGTACTGCAATTTACTTAATCGCTAATTAGCAACATATAACCAAGCTTACGAGTAGCTATAACTTCCATATAGGTAAGGTATGTACATAATGTATGTAGCTATTCAATATAATTTCCTGTCTATATTTCCAATAAAATATCGATCGTATTTATACATTAATATCTATACCTATACTTTAACGACCCTCTTTTCATTAAACTAATTCTCTTTGATTGCATATTCTTCTGGAGTTTCTTTTGTTAAACTCACTATCCATACCTAGCTATTTATTGTGTCAATTCATGCGAATGCGTTAACCTGTAACGTCTAGGTATGGTTCTATAATATAATTCACATGATTCATCCCCCTAATTAAATTCATTGGCAATCAAACAAAGATGCAAAAAAATAAAGAAAAAAAAAATCCTTTTGATTTGTGTGTCTACCTCCAGTTAAATATAAAAAAAAAATCGTGGAAAAAACAGGAACACAAAGAAAAAAAAAAAAACATAGAAAAGATAATTATTACACTTTGATTAAAATACTCATCGGAGAGCAGAGGACGATCGTATATGTAGGTTCTTATAAGATACTTTTTGGTCCCTTCCTTCTATAAGAAGCATATTAAATCGAATTATATGCGTAGCGTATCCATATATGCATCAACCAATTTAGCCAGCCAAACACTCTCTGCACAATATTCAGAATTCAGGGATAAAATGGTACACAGTCCACAATATTTACCTACTTACATATATAGAAGGAGGTGGATGAATACGGATAGTAGAGCTCACACAACCTAAACCGTTCCAGTTTTACCATAAAATACGTTACCTACCAAATACAGTAAAATCTCTAATATGCGGAAATTGAAAACAAAGCAAAAAAAATTCGTCAGACAATCGGCAAAAATGTATGGAAGGTGGTCTAGGAACCAATAACAACGAGACGTATGTCGTTGGAAAGGTATTTTTATGCGCTACAATAGTCACTATGGTGGCTCATTTCGAATCACTGTGTGAAATAAGTTATTGGTTAAACAACGTTTGGTTTTGGTACCATTAAGTGTGGACAAAATGTATACAAACTGGTCTTACCAGTACTAATAAGATGCATGTCGTTGAAAAGGTATTTTTATGAACAATAATAGTTACCATAACAACTTATTTAAAATCACTGTGTGGAAATAGTTATTCGCTGTTTTAGGGAATTTTAGCACAGATAAAATGTATGGAGCATGAGTAGCAATTAGCGAATAACTTTTTTCACACAGTGATTTCAGTTAAGCTGCCGTATTGATTATTGTAGTACATAAAATTTCCTTTCCAACGACATATGTCCCGTTGTTATTGGTTGAACTTGCCATCACACTTTTTGCCCATACTAAAAAAAAAACATATTTTTCACACTAAAATGAACCACAATATGTCATTAGTTTACGAATAACTTTTTTCATACAGTAATTTGAACTGAACTAATATAAAAGATATTGTAGGTAATGGAAATACCTTTCCAATGACATATATATTGTCGTTTTTTGTTACACCAGTTTTCATTAATTTTCCCCATACTAAATATATTTTATTCATACTAAAATGCACCAGAGCACAATCCTATTTAGCGAATAACTTTTTTCACACAGTGATTTGAAGTAAGCCCCCATAGTAACTATTGTAGTACATAAAAATACCTTTCCGACGACATATGTCTCGTCGTTATTGGTCTTGTAGACCGTTTTGTCCTATTCTCCTTTAAAAACTAAAATTTATGAAAATAGGTAGGTCGTCGAAGACTGAAAATGAAAAATCTTTAAAAGTCTGAATATTTGCCAATTTGTTTTAATGCCTCTGAATGTAAAAGCAGACACATTTCTACAATGAGAGTTTCGACTGTCCCAAAAAGCAAAATATCGTTTTCTTGTCTCAAAAAAAAAAGCAGTTAAATAAAAAAAGCGAAAACGTGAAGCGATATAATGCTAAGAATTGAATATATACACTGCTGGACTAGAACTAGTTTTCAAAATTGGACACCTGCACGGTTTCAGATCTCAAGCACCTACAGAAGATTGAAAAAAAAAACACAACAAAATGTAAAGAGCCCATGAAAGGCAAAAAAGGTTTTTTCCATGTTCATGACATGAAACAGGAAAAAAAACTCACTCAGTGTTTGGTTGGATCTTGAATATATGTAAAAATGGAAGAAGATTGTAGGGAACAATAAAAAAAAAATTGACAAAAAATAAAATCCCAAACCAAGTATAGGTATCGTAAATGGGCAAACGGACAAGACGAGGCGACGCAACGAGGAGTAGGAGGGTCGTCATCGTCATCATCATCGTCGTCGTCGTCGTCGCCGAGCCATTGCGTTGTTCAAATCTCCAGCGAGTCACAGCCAGAAAACCTTTTTTTTTTGTCCCGATTTTGTTTGGTTTGGTCTTCCCCTGGATTGATTGTTATATTGTGGGCCACAAATAGAAAGTTTTTTATTTCCAAGAAATTTAAAACTTTTCGGACAATTCTGTGGTGTTTCCCTTTTTTTAAGTGGTCTCTTATTTTTGTTGTTGTTGTTGGTCCTTCCTTCTATCCGATATCCCATCCGATCCAGAGTAGAGGGTTCAAATGCGTGTAGTCTGGGTTTGTATAGATAGTGTGTTAGGTAGATAGATTACTTGACCTGGTCTTATATGTGTATGGAGATACACCTCCTCGCTTGCAAGGGTGAATGATATCACAAACATAACAAAGGAGCAGTCCCACAGTCATCTGTTCACTTGTTTGTATTATTGTATATCCTGAATTCGAATTTTATTTTTATTTTTTTTTTATTATTTGTTTAGTGCACATTAAAAAAAAGGTCATTGGAAAAGTAGTCAGGAGAGATTATCTATCTATTGAAAACTGAATTATTGTGCCTCGCTTAAAATTTGATAAATGGTTGCTTTTAAGTACTTTTAAAGAAAATTACTTTTGCTTCTAGTTTATCGGACAAAAGATTTATTAGCCTTTTTCTTAAAAATCATCTTCAAACAAATTCATTATTTGTAGAAGGTAATATACGTAGATTCATCTACTTTTAGAAAATAGTTACAATACAAAAGTATCAAAAGGTATTGAGGTATTATTTTGAAATATTAAAAAAAAATGTAATTATTTCTTATTTGATTGTTTTAGTTTAAAGTTTCTTTAACGTGAGTCGATAGCCCAAACTTGAGCGCCCTAAAAGAGATAGCTGAGATTATTGACAAGTCCAAACCAAAGAAGTCAGCTGGACCAAATCGAAAAAGGGCATCCAACTTTGTTCTATATAATGTAATTGTGATTTAAGCTATCATTTTCAACAAGTTAGTGTATGAACAACAGTTACTTTCTCGAGAAGTTGAAAACTGCAAAGCTCGTGGCGATTCCCAAGAAAGGTGAAAGAAACACGGTCACCAACTACATGCCGATATCCTTCCTCAACAATCTCAGTAAGCTATTGGAATAATCGAAACTCATAAAACTCAAGATGTTCTGTGGGAAAACAACATCATCCTGGACATGCAGTTCGGTTCCCGGGTAGAGCATTTCACCCTGCATTCACTCCTAAAATGTCATCATGATATCACCCATAGTTTAAAAAACAATCATATGTGTGTCGGATTCTTCCTGGATGTCAAGAAAGCATTTGAAAGTGTAAGGATTGAAGCCTTTATCCATATACTTCACATATGTACTAGGTTTTCCTTCTGCTCTTATCAAAATTTCAATCTCTTTTTTTTCAGAAACTCTTCATGCAACAGGAAACTTGCACATCAACAGTGAAGAGCATCAAGGCTTGAGTTGCCCATCAAGGGTTGAAACATGGACTACTTCTCTACTACATCATGACCTCTGACCAACCAGTTTCAAGTGAATCGGTTGGGAACCTTCTCTTTGCAGCTGACTCACTTACGTATTGCTCATCATTATTTCCATTGATAGCTGTCCCAGAAGTCGATGCTTACATCCGCAAACTATTCCAATTTTACACCAAATGGGAGTATCCAAATCAACTTATCCAAATCGGAGCTAGTTTGCTTCAGAGGACCAAGGGGTAGACAATGGTCGCTCAGCTGGAAGCTGAAGAAACACCAACCTAGCTCCCCAAATGGACCAGATTACCAGCCTAATGCAGTGCGAAGTTCTTAGTCATCAACTTCAATGAGCTGCTTAAATTCAATCCACTGTCCCCATAAAAGCCAATTTACTTTACCACTGCCCAAGTAACATCGTTGGAGCTAATAGAAGCAAAACTGTTCTTTAGCAGCTTGTTAGCAGTGAAATCCAAAGCTTAAGCTCTTAAATAGATTATTGCACAGCTCCCTACATTTCATATAAAAATGATGTTCTATAATCGAAGTTTCAGAACACTTTTAGCTCTATTACAGCCATATTATTCAGTCAATTAATCCGGTTTTAAATTTACACCTTGGTTCAAAGTGAGTTAAGTCTCAAAAACTCAACCCAAGCGCATAATATTCACTATCAAAACCCGGTAATAAACGCTATTTATTAAACTTTTTCGCGTTTAACCCGATTCAATTTTAACTGCCCTCCAGGGAGCTGTTAAAGTAGTTTAACCCGGGTGTAAACTAGATTTTCAGTACATTCACTCACTTAAGCGAAGCAAAGTCATATTTGAAGTTTTTACGCACATATGTACATTATTAAAGATAAAATAAAAAAGCAACAAAATAAAATGGATTTTATAAATGAAATGGTGATGTCTTCGTCGTCAAAAGATGAATTTCTGGACTAGATGGAGAATCAACGTCGTTCTCGTCGAGTGTACCGTATGTACAAGCGGGCTTGCGTCGATGATTATGATGATGTGGATTTCAGGAAATATTTTCGGTTTGGGAAAAACGTTTTCCTCTTTTCTGTGTTATTGCTTCCATAACCATCACCTTTTATTTTGCAATTCGACATTTTCTTGTATCAATTTATTATACATACATAAATTGAGATAAATTAATAGGCAATAATTTCACTGTTTTGATTTTTTTTTTTTCAAACGCCAACTCAATTTTTTAAATTTTGAAAGATAAAATTTGAAACACAACAACACGAAAGGAAGAAACAGGAAACACATGCTGGCAAATGTCAAATTATTGAAATTCCGTATGTTTAAAATCGGTGTATAGTCAAGTTTAAACAATTTTACATCCGGTTGTAATGTATTTTAAATCCACCGAGTTTAATGCGCGTTTTGAGTGAATATTATGAACAAAAGTTTAAATTGAAAAGTTTAAAAAATGCGAGTTAATAGAACAGGTTTAAAATTCACTTAAACCTTACTTACACCTGGAGTGAATAATATAGCTGTTAGTTTTATAACGACTCACGATTTAAAAATAGCTCTTTAATAACGTTCAACGTTTTTTAAACGAGCTAACTATTGATATCAGCACATAAAGAAGCATTGTAGAGCTGCTTAATTTCATGTTCAAAATACTAACGCATGACTTTATAGAAATGTCAAAAAATAGCACTTCAAAAGCTACACAAAAATCGGCTGTAGAGTTTAATTACTAATACTTTCACACAACCTCTTGTGAAGTTAACACTAGCGCATGCGCTTGAAATCTCTCTGAGCATTATAAAATCTATCTCTGAGCATTGGGAAATGTGAAGAGCTGAAGACACGATAGAGCTACTGCAAATCGAGTATAGAGCTCAATACTAAACCTCTCTCAAATAAAATACTACTACTCAATATTAGGGTGTTCCACAATTAAATATATTAGCCATGACTTCAACGGGAAAAATTAAACCAAAACTAGAAAATAAATGTATTCCTTTCACTTTCTGGTGAATACCGAGTATGCACCACAAATATCAAATTAGATGCTAAATTC
Source organism: Dasysyrphus tricinctus (assembly GCA_963921185.1). NCBI lineage: Eukaryota > Metazoa > Arthropoda > Insecta > Diptera > Syrphidae > Dasysyrphus > Dasysyrphus tricinctus. Next base: position 102,267,954 of record OY992533.1, on the reverse strand, counting down.
ACATTTTTTTTATTAAAATCAATTAAACAGTATAGTAAAATTTTTTTTTTAAATAATATTAAATCTATGGCTCAGTCGCAAAAGTACTTGCTTACGTGCTAAGAAATCATAATGCACTTCCATGTTGAATAGAATTTAAATAAACAAGAATTTTTTTTCCAGAAATTAGAATTAGCCAATGACTTTCAATTTCCGAACACCCTACTTTTTAAGTACTGAACGCAAAACTCACATTTTGTGGAAACTAGCTCTAGAAGAGCTCGGTTGAAGACAAACTATGTTCATAATAAAAACTATGGCGACGGAAAAAAAAATTATTGAATAATTTTTCTTTATTTATTTAAACGAATGCAAAATCTTTCCTTTCAACAAAAACACAATAAAATATTGCAATGAAAACAAAAATATTTAGTTTCATGATTTATTTAATTTATTTAACAATTTTTCACATTGTTTGGGTAAACTTTTTAAAATATTTCACAGCGTAAAATAAATAATTTCGAAGGCGCGTTGTTATTTTTCGAGGTACCTTCAGTATAATTGTGATAAAACTAAACGCGCACTAAAAAATCACTTACATGGCACTCACAAATGTTAATTTTATTTCTCACTACGACATTTTCTCTGCGAATATTTAATTAATTTCCACGACATCACATGACCTTTTCGATTGCTACTATCACACACATGAAATACATCTCCCTAATATTATTTTAATTTATCATTTGTATTATCTTAACTAATACAAACAAAGTGCTGTCAAAAATGCTGCTTTAAAGATATCTGAATCATGAACCAAAGAGCTTCAAAGCCATACTAGCCACTGACAAAGAGCTGGCTTCGAGCAAAAATTAGCTCTCAAACTCAATGAATTCGCTGTAAGCATGCTTTACACTTGCTTTGGAAGCGCATCTGGAGCTTCTTTTGAAATCAAAGAGCTTTAAGATTTGCTCTAAAAACGCTGTTAAAGCATTTGAAGAGCTAAAATTGTTACTTGGGTGGTTCTTCCCGCTGATGAAAAAGAGAACTGGGCGTAGCCAACCGACAAAAGTTTTGATCTATAAGAAACTCCTCACACCAGTCATCAGTTACAGCTTCTCAGTTTGGTTCAACATGTCCAAAACGGCTGTGAAGGAACTGCAAATACTCGAGAGGAAAATCCTGAGGATCTGCACTGGGCTTTATTTACTTCGAACGTCAGTGGCGTAGGTATTTAAAGAACAAGTAACTATGCTCTGAGCCTGAGGTGGTCCCTTGGACGAGTAATTACTGTTTTCTGCAGATAAGCAGGTTAGCAAATATTGCCAGCCATTCTAATCAACTGATAAGAAGTACGGTACCTAAGCGCTATGGAGATCCTAGATATAACTTCAACTACCAGCTCTGACCCAGGGTCAGCACATCATCGTGGCTAAACACCAACTCTACCCCCACCCTAAATAAATGAAGTTCCACTGGACAATTGGAACTGAACAAACCGAGGACGAATTTTTAAACACAAATATTATTTTTTCTCTTCAAATTGACATTTTTCAAAATTTTGATTAATTAAGTACTATTTTTGTGTTTTATATTCAATGCCGATTCTATATTCTATATTATGTTCTATATTCAATCAATTCTAGTCCAATACTGAAAACCAAATGTAAAAATCTCTCAGTATTTGAGATATTAAAAAAAAGAAAGGTGTTGTTTTTGAAATTTATTTTCTCAAAAAAATTTCACTTAAAAATTTGATGAAAAAGAATGCGGTGTTTTATTTGATTTTAGTTTATTTCATTTTATTTTATTTTATTTTATTTTATTTTATTTTATTTTATTTTATTTTATTTTATTTTATTTTATTTTATTTTATTTTATTTTATTTTATTTTATTTTATTTTATGGGACGGGAAAATTCTATCAGACTGGTTCCTTGCGTTAGTAGGATTGAAACAAGGGTGCAATTTAAATCCTTCAGCCTTCTGTCTTTACATTGAAGATCTAACAAAAGACATGCCATGTGGCATATCAATTGATGGATTCTCGATAAAAATCCTCATGTATGCCGATGATCTGTGCCGAGATTCAGCTAATTCGAAGCCGCAGGGAGTGAGTGAGATGAGTCACTTTTCGTCGAAAATCGATTCAGTTAGCAAAAGGGAGTGAGTGAGCGAGTGAAATGAAATGTCAGATTACTCGCCAGATATTTCCGCAGTGACTTGGTGTATGTGTTGGTAAATTTCCAGTTTTGGATAGGTATGTGTGCTTTTCACAAGAATTCCTATTCATGGATAGGAAACGAAATAAAAAACAACAACGTAGATAAAAACAACTACCCTTTTATTGATTCTTTAATTTTATTCTATTATCATATGCACATATATATATTAAATAAATTTATATTCTATTCACTTTCAACACTTTTAAACTTTTTATTTCTCAAGGGTGAAACTCACATTAAATTTTAATTATGACAAGAAAAAAATAATTGAAACAAAAGATGCTCCAAACTCCATTATTAAAGATTCCAATGTTTACATTGTTGTATTTTTTGTTTCATTTCGTTTTGCGTAACGAGTGTGACAAGGAGGTAGAATCAAGCTCTTTTATATTTATTCTTTGTCTCATGTTCGAAATTAAATTCGAACTTACTCATTTCACTTAAATAGCTGAATCGCTTTTGCGAGTGAAGTGAGATGAGTCGGCGAGTAAGGCGAGTCATCTCATCTCACTCGCTGAAATAGCTGAATCTCGGCACTGGTCTTTCTTGCCGAATCACCAGAGTCCCTTCAGCTAATGGTAAATAAACTTCGTGAATACTGTTTGAAGTGGAACCTCACTATTAACTTAAGCAAATCAAAAACAATGGTCTTTCGAAAAGGAACAGGGCACGTAGCGAGGAATGAAAAGTGGTTTTATGGAAGAGAAGTAATTGAAACTGTAACGCAATACCAATACTTGGGATTTACATTAGCCAGCAATCTTAACACGGAGAAATACCTAGTGAAAAAGCTTTCGTCTTCAAAAAATGCGATTGGGACGGTATGGCAAAATATTTATGGAAACAAAGACTTGGCATTTAGTGCAAAATACGAAGTTTTTCTTGCAACCTTTGAATCAATAATGCTCTACGCCGCAGAATCATGGGGATGTCAAAAATCTGAAACCACCGAAAAACTTCTGAGGTTCTTCCTAAAACGGCAATTTCGACTACCGGACACAACACTAAATTACATGCTACTACTCGAAACTGGATTGTCACCACTTTATCTCACATCTTTGAAACTACACTTTAATATTACATCATGAGACTTCTGTATAGCCAAACCAATAAAGTTGCTAGGAAAATCATAAATTCTCAAAGCTCTTGGTTTCAAAGATGGAAAAATCTTGCAGAAATGTATGAGCTACCTTTCAACTTAACTTTAAATAATCTTGCAGATTGGAGGCCGTATTTATGCACTTTAATTGAAAAACTGCATTCCAAAGTAAGAGAAGACAATATGGAGCAAGCAAAAAGTTAATTTCATAGGGAAGTCTATCCAAGGCTCCAGTATGATCTTGGCGAATTCAACTATTTTAAGGACACCTATAACGCTGAAGCAATATCGATGATTTTTCGTGCAAGAGGAGAGTTGTTGCCATTAAATTTCATTCCGCACCGTAGCGACTTAGCACTATATTGCTCGTTATGTAACATGAACGAGAGAGAAAACGTAGAACATTTCATCGCAAGATGCCCAATGCTGGTGAAGATACGGCGACAAATGTGGCAGCAGAACTACCTAGAACAAGTGGATTTACTAGCTATTTTGAACGGGAATGACTGGCAAAAATTATATAATTTTATCAAAATATCATTAGCATATAGAAAAAGAATTATAGGAGAAAACTTTTGAATTCAAATTCTTAATTGCAAAATCATTAATCAACCAATTTAACAAACTTTATTTTATAAGGCTATCATCTGGCTGACGGCCCCTCTGGCCATGCCTCAAAAGATTTATGTTAAAATTTGAAACTGAATTTTGTAAATATATTTTGATGAATTAATAAATCTCAATCTATCTATCTATCTATCTATCTATATTTATTTTATTTTTATTTTTTTTTATTTTATTTTATTTTATTTTATTTTATTTTATTTTTTACTTTATTTTATTTTATTTTATTTTATTTTATTTTATTTTATGGGCAATTATTTTATTTTGTTTTATTTTATTTTATTTTATTTACTACATATTTTTTTTTTGTATTTATTTATTTTATATAAGATAATTTTATTTTACATAATGTATTTCATTTTATTTTTTTGTGGTATGTATTTAAATTTGTTTGTTAATTTAATTAAATTTATTTATTTATATATTTTTATTTATTTAAATACATATTTAATTTTATTTAACTTTTATTTTATATTATTTAATTTTCTTCATTTTATATTTTTGTATTTTAATTTACAAATTTTGTATACCAATTTCATACGAATAGAATTGATGGTAAGTTTACTTTCAAAGTAAACACATTTTTCTATCTACAAGCTTTAAGAGATACAAAATTGTAATAAGTCATTATTTCTTTCTTTAATCTTGTCAGTAGCTTCTTAATGTTACATCTTGCAAAAAAAAGAGGTAAAGATGCATTTCCACAACAACAACAAAAAAAATCTCTCAAGGTGTTCATTCAAAATCTCTACTAAGTCATATTTAATTAAATTATATATTCATGACGCACCCATTGATAATGACAATAGCGCATTATTAAATTGCAACAGAACCAAAAAAAAAAAAACAACACAATACCTATATCCTTTTACTTTATCTCAAAAGATATTCTCAAATTATGCAGATTCATCCTCAGAGATACATATCAAATGAACTTAAAGAGGTGAGGTTAAATCACACCCCTCGTTTGGCCGAACGTGACAAACGATTAACTTAACATCAAGAACTTCATAAAGAAAAAAAATCGAGTAAAGCTACACCTTGACGTCCTTCTCTGGAACAATGAAAACTATCATCAATTTTTTGTTTGAAAAAACAAAATGATATAAAACCCTTACCGCCACCATCCCATCCCTTTTAATCACTTTGTGATTTATGCATGTGCATCGCGACTTTTTGCTACTTTTGTTGTTGTTTCTAGCGAAGCCCTTGAAATTGATAGAAGGCCTGATGAACAAAATCGTTAAATTGAGTATTCTATTCATTCACGTGTTGATCATGCCCCCTTTTTTGTTCCTAAAAGGTGTGCACTGTATATGCAGTGCAGGGTGCTGCGCACATGCAAATTGTTATCACATAAATGAATCTACACACAGTATAGATAGATGAAAAAAAAACACATGACAAAATATTCCATGCATAGAGGGACAAAATTTAGTTAACATTTGTTTTGAGTTTTTTTTTAATAACTTTAAGGTTTATCTCCTCGAAACTGAGAATCATTAACAGACCATCAATCATTTCATAAAAAAGATTCATAATCACTAACGACATTACAAACAGTAGAGAAAAAACCCGTGGGGTTTATTAGAGAAATATGAGAATGCTATAAGGTAGCTATATGAAAAATTACACTCAGAAAATTATTTGAAAGACAAAAATTAAATAAATTTGGTGATATGGCAAGTTGAGTGACTTCTTCTTATTCAAAGTGTTGAAATTTTTTTTTCGTATATATAAAAGCACTATCTACTACTTAGTGAAAGGCTTATTCACTAAACCTCAGTTTTCAAGCCTTAGTTTCAAATAAAAGTGGCCACTCTGTCTTCCATGTATACCTTTAATAACAATGTGTCAATAAATTAGCCGCGTTTTATTATCGCTCATAACCTATATGGTTCACCTCTTAAAAATAAAACGATGCGGGTTAGTGCAAAAGCAGTGCTGTATATCAGTCTCTTTTTTTCTTATGTTTATTTCATGTAAGCACTGGTCGCTTTTCCTCTCTATTCCTAACACTGCTGACAAATTGCTGACATCATTCACAATGGTAAATAGCCCTCTGCCGGTCAGAGTGTAAACCTCTATCTGTGTTATTGAAATTAACCCCGATAGAAACCTAGATCCCATGTTGTTTTGGTAATACATGTTAGTAGATAACCTCGAACCAGACCCAGAGATAATAAAACGCAGCTATTGCCTGCTGCATTTCTTCCTTTAAATGGTATGAATGTCTCTCTGATTACCCTTGAACGTAACCTCAGCCGTATACCTACAAATGAGAACAGAGATTTCTTCTTGAGCCAGACTTCACGAATGTTGAATATTTAATTTCCCCCTATTTCAATTCTATAGTTCTTATGATTTTTAAGAACCATTTTATAAGGCAAAACTTAGTAAAATCCTTTTTCGATTTTTTTGTTTTCTTCTTTTAATATTGATGTTTGATTCTTTGAAAGTAATTGTAAGATTTTCTCTGAGTGTACATAAAAATGACCACATGCTATTGGAACAGGCGCGACACAAGCGCTTATCATTGCATAAAATATGTTTTACACGATATATCTACCTACTACACCAAGAGCTTGTGTCCGAACAAACAATCATGCTACCTCTACTACGTTGTTCAATGTTCATACATCAATCTATCGGAAACATATTTTCATGCCTATTTTCCATCATGCATTAGATACATTATCCATCCAATGTTCTGGACAGACAACATGACAAGACATACCCAATGTTATCTATCGCTATCTGTCCGAAGAGCAACAACAACAAAATAAAACGTCAGCGAACAACATTGAAACAAAAAAATAAAATAGTAAAAAAAAGCTGCTAACAAAAATATTCCACAAACACAACACAGACGACATAAAATCATTAGATTAATTATCGTAGTTTTTGATTTGATATGAAATGTTTGATATTTTTTTTTGTCTTTTTTTTTTTTTTGTTCAGATGCATTATAGATACATCACACTTTGTGATGCATATTAAGAAGAAACAGGGTGATCCAGAACGTCTCTTATTGTTATTTTTTATTTCTAAAGCTAAACCGTAGTAAAGACTTTCAAAAAGTATAAGTAAAGTTGATATTTTCAACCACTTTTTTATGATACTTTAAATTTGGTACAAAAATCTTGTAGTATCTCTTCGGAATTTAAGAGATTAACTTAGGCTTTAGCTCAATAAATATAAACATAAGTCTTAAAAATTTCTTATTCGATGTGTCATACAAAATGGTTTCAAAAGTTTGTAGATTTGACTTCAAGGAATAGACCAAGAGCCGACAGCAAATTTTGGGAGTGGAGGTATAACCGAAATCAGAGTATGAGGGATTATAGGTACATGTATCGTGATATGGAATATGAAAGTCTGGCAGGTTTTTTCCTCAGCCTTTGGTGGGGGTAGGGGTTTAAAACCCGCTTGGTTTCCTATTTATATGGTAGTGTCATTAACACTTCAATTTACTTTTAAAAAATAGGAAATCATGCTCTATCATTTTCCCTAAGTCCCAACTTTTTTATCTTGTTGATCCGATAAATAGGACCCATGATTTAACCTTTTTAAGCAAACCCTATTTGCGTTTTTGTGGAGACTTTATTTGTTGATTTTTTGATTCGCTGAAAATCTCAAAAAAAGTGATGATAAGGTTCACGTAAAATGGTTATATCTTGAGTTCTATTAATCGGACCGTCAAGATTGTGGTGTTTATGTTTAAAAAAATTACAGGGAATCATATCCGATTTTTCAACAATGAATTAAAGAGGTTATAACCCTGAAAATAAATCAGGGGATCAAGCACTTTTTAGCCCCCCACCCCTCCGAAAGGCTGAAAACAAAACCTGCCAGACTTTGGTATTTGATATCATGATACATGTACCTATAATCCCTCATACTCCGATTTTGGTTATACCTCCACTCCCAAAATTTGCTGTCGGCTCTTAGACTAGAATGTTAAGGTAGGACAAAAACTCGATGTTCAAAACTCTATAAATCAATAAATCTAAGCGAAAGTTTGTAAAATTTTTCAAAAAAATAAAAAAAAAATATACCAAATAAAATCAATTGCTTTTTAACGTTTTGTTTTTTAATAATTGACGAGGACTGAAGGGGTTATGACTAACCTAAAAAAAAAGTTTTGTTGAGTAGAGTTGAGAAGGAGTTGAGGAGAGCTGAGTAGGAGATATAATAATTATAGATATAATTTATATTTGTAAATTTTTTGTGTAAAATATCTGGATAAGAAGGAAAAATAGACTTGCGGCATGGAATTCCGCATTCGTGTGGTACGGCTAAGAAAAAATCTCAAGGGTGTACTGGTAGCATTTTGTCTGGCATTCCCCGTAGAGTGGCAGGGCCTTAGCCTGGATTTTGGTTTGGTTTTTAATTTTTTAGAGACAATGCTGTAAACAAAAAACATAAACCAAAAATTCAATTTTTTATTTTTATAGGAAACGTATAAATGCATCGATCGCCTTATCTGAATGCACTTCAATTTCCAAATGAACAAATATCATAGAAGTGTAAAAAGTCTTGCATTGCCAATAATGACAATATTTTAATCCTTTTCACTGTTGGAAAAATTCTTTCCAAGCTGGGTATTGGTGCTGGAAGTGAGTAAAAATAAGCACGAATTTTTATCCTCAAATGAATTAATTTTGTTCAACTCAAAGTTTAGTCAGCTCTGCTCCATATTGCATCTCGATCTTAAGGAAACGCAAATAACCCCGAAAGATATAAATAGAAAAGCTTATCCTGAGGCAAAATGAGCGAAAACAGGAAAGCGAGTTTGAGTTAATTATAAAATTGAAACTGTATTCTTTTAGCCATTATTCTGCATTTGAACTTTTTGAATTGTTGGCTCCATTCCATAGTTATAGGAGTTTTTGCACTTAGCGGCTAACCACAAACAAATTAAAAGCTCGGGTACAATAGTGGCCTCTCTTGTCAGTAACAACGGTATTTTGAAAAATCATTGATACGAAATAAATAAAATGCACGACTGGGTTGCACGTACCTACTTGCTTTTATGTTCAAGACAATGCGGTTTTAAGAAAATTGTACATACAAACAAACATGGAAATTAGGAGAGACAAATGCAGAGAAGCATGAAATACGACATATAAAGTGGCTAAAACAACTGTTTTGACAGTTTGAGATGAAAAAAAAAGAATGTCATCTTAATTCTTGATTGAATATGATTGTATGGGGAAAAAAAATTTAAATCGTTGGAGTGGTTTTTAAAAAAAATAATTTTGTATACATATATTAAATTCTTAAAACATTTTTAAGAACAAATTTTGGTATTCAAATCTTAAATAAATATTTATATGTACATAAAAACAAAATTTGAAAAAAAAATTGTTAACCCGTTTTTGAGATATCGAATTTTCAAAAAAAATTTGAGACTTTTTTTAAAAATCCATAAACTTTTTTTTTGAATATTTTGGTATGCAATATAATTTAATCTTACCTGAAATTTGTATATAAAAATTAATCTGAATCCGTTAAGCCGATATCGAGAAAATTCAAAATAAAAAATACGTTCTATGACAGGTATTATTAATAGTTGCTAAGTGTAAAATTTTATAATTTTTGGTAGTAGATCGTACTAATTTTAGAAAACGACTCTTTACAAAAAGTCACAAAATTTGACTTCGAATTGAAAAAAGTACCGTTAGACGGTTTTAAAAGACTGCGCACGTTTCATTTTAAAAGTGAAATTATCAATAATTTTTTTATCGCTGCTTATTTCGCAGCTGGAACCACTTAGCAGAATAGGCCTCCAAAGGTATTTTTTTGTTATCAGAAGCTCAAAAACCTATTTTCAATAATTAATTGTTTCACAATTTGAGAACCGGTAGTTATTTGCCCTTATCAGGATTCTAAGCATGTTTTCGTGTCATTAAATTATTCAATATAGTAAATACAATTTGAGTTTTTAGGCAGTTGATTCATAACGTAGGTAGTGTCAACGCCGTAATAAAAAAATTTATATGTTTCATTACCAGAAGAGAAAAATTTGTGTCAATGTGATAATTTGGGGAAAAAAGGAGAATGCTATGATCTACTGTCAGACTAACTTTCAAGAATTTAAAATTTTAAGTCTGTGTCACACCCGTAATAGGTTGGCATTTCAAATCATATTCTTTCTGTTTTTCAACTCAATTTTAGTTTTGTTGCTCTTAGATACGAAATTCATGACGTAGGGATATAAATCTAAGAAAATCTACTTTAAATATATATTTAATCGGCTTTAAGTGGAAGTTTTCCCTATTTTAAAAGAAAATGGAAAAAGTCTCATTTAAGTGAGAAATCTTTTCAGTGCGAAGAACTTCATTTTTCTAGAGAAAGTATTTCTGGCATCTTGTGAGAAATGATTATACTTCAATGTCAACAATTTCCCGTCACAATATTGTATATTATATTGTTTTCATGCATAAAAATCATACTCTGTCACACCCGTAAAGATGACCTGTCACACCCGTAACGTTTTTAAATAAAAATTTTGTATAGTTTTTCGTAGTTTTGTTTCTCATTTCTTAACTGAAGTTGAAGAGCAACTACCGAAGTTAATATTTGCAAAAGAATGATACACACTTTTCATGCAATATTTTACACCACATGAAAATTAGATATCTTAATCGCAAATCACCAGTTTTCTAAGGTCACACTCGTAATACAACTAAATTGCATCCTATTACTGAACCACTAATTTTTCATGCTTTAATATACTAATTTTTTAAAAGGTCTTCAGGTGTCCTATAGAATAGTAAAGTTTTTATTTATAAATTGGGAATAGTATGTGAATAATTAATAAAATATGGAGTCTCACTGTCACACCCGTAACGATGGAAACACTCATATAGAAAAAGTTTAATCAAAATCGTAGGAGTCGTTTTTGAGAAAAAAAATATTTTCTTTTGCGGTTTTTTAACATTTGTATGGAAGGTACCGTTATTTTTTCATATATGTAAAATTTTTGCTGAAAATATTTTAGAAAGTAGAAAGAAGCTCTTAAGTATCGAGTTCCAAAAAAATCGATTATGACGTTTTCGAAATATTTGATTTTTAAGAACAGTTGTCGAGCCGTTTTTGAGAAAAATACGATTATGTAAAATTACCAAAAAAAATTGTATGGCAGGTACCGTTATTTTTGGTTCTAAAAAAAATGAAAAAACGTGTGGGCAGAATTACCAAAAACCACTATGTATCCAAGTTTGAAGAAAATAGATCGAGCCGTTTAGGCTGTAGACGAGCAGACAGACAGACAGACAAAATTGTGCCACCCACTTTTTTGGTGTTCTCTATCATCGTTATATCATGTTTGATTGCTGTCTCTAAATTTTTGTTTGCATGAATCCAAAACTTGCCTTATAGTACCTACCTATATCACAAGTAAAAATCATGATATAATGAAATCTATCAATATATTCAGCTTAAAGCAATAGCATGATTCACTAACAATTCAACTCCCTGCAAAAAATCAATACAATTGCATCTAACTCATCTTCTCAGTGGCTTAAATCAGACATCAGGCTAATGTTATGTTACGGCAAAGTTATCCACTGTTATCCACGAAATTCAAAATGCTAAACACCTAAAGCGACTAAAGCTTAACAAAAACCAACACTAAATGATGCCAGGAAGAAGCAACGCTTCTTTCGTTTTTCGAAAGATAACATGACTTGGAATATACAGCATGGAGTTAGCTTAGCTCAGACGATATGCGAAAAATAGTTTCTCCCGCCAAAAATAAATTAAACTCAATTGGAGCACATGGATATAATTATTACACTAGTTTACAAAATTTCGGGTCATGGTAGGGTCCTTAGAAAAAATATATTTTCTAGACTAATTTTAGGTCACTGAACACGAAAATCAAAATTATTTTTTTTTCCAAAGAAGCGTTTTCGAGATATGCGAAAAAATCATTTTCTCAGCTTTTTTTCTAGATATTCCCATAAATCTCGCTAACGGCTTAGCTAATTTACATAAAATGTATATTTTCGGAATGATGTGATCTGTCTCCTTCCGACGATGTACTGTTTGTATAAGTCGGACTGAAATCTTATAAGTTACAGGCATTCAAAGTTTCAAAAACGAGTATTTTTGAAAAATTTCTAGTTTTTGGTTGCTCCATATGGATAGAAAAAAAAAAATATTTAAAATAATCTTAAGGACTCAAGTGAAGAACAATCTTCTTAACAAAAATTTGAGCCAAAGTTTTTCAAAATCGGACGATAAATGTAGAAGTTATTAAATAATTAGTGAAAGAAGGCAAATTAATTTTTTTCAATAAAAGTCATATAAATGTAAATTAGGGTGTCTGTTATTTCCCAAAATCATTTTTTTAAATCAGAAACCCCTAAACTCAAAATTGTATGCCCTAAAATAGAGTTTTTGACCAAAAAATATTTGTCTAGGGTGATAAATCGGTGCCTCTTAGGACATTCTCTTTTCCATACAAAGGAGAATTGGACACACCAAACTCCAAGACCAATAATAACGTGATATATATCGTTGGAAAGATATTTTTATGAACTACAATAGTTACTAAGAGAGTTCATTTTAAATCTCTATGTGAAAAAAGTTATTCGCTGGTCAAAATTGTGTTTCAGCGCATTTTGGTGTGAAAAAAACTATCCTTAACTAGCGAATAACTTTTTTCACATAGAGATTTAAAATAAACTCTCTTAGTAACTATTGTAGTTCATAAAAATATCTTTCCAACGATATATATCACGTCATTATTGGTCTTGGAGTTTGGTGTGTCCAATTCTCCTTTGTATGGAAAAGAGAATGTCCTAAGAGGCACCGATTTATCACCTTAGACAAATATTTTTTGGTCAAAAACTCTATTTTAGGGCATACAATTTTGAGTTTAGGGGTTTCTGATTTTAAAAAATGATTTTGGGAAATAACAGACACCCTAATGTACATTTATATGACTTTTATTGAACAAAATTAATTTGCCTTCTTTCACTAATTATTTAATAACTTCTACATTTATCGTCCGATTGTGAAAAACTTTGGCTCAAATTTTTGTTAAGAAGATTGTTCTTCACTTGAGTCCTTAAGATTATTTTAAATATTTTTTTTTTCTATCCATATGGAGCAACCAAAAAATAGAAATTTTTCAAAAATACTCGTTTTTGAAACTTTGAATGCCTGTAACTTATAAAATTTCAGTCCGACTTATACAAGCAGTACATCGTCGGAAGGAGACAGATCACATCATTCCGAAAATATACATTTTATGTAAATTAGCTAAGCCGTTATCGAGATTTATGGGAATATCTGGAAAAAAAGCTGAGAAAATGATTTTTTCGCATATCTCGAAAACGCTTCTTTGGAAAAAAAAATAATTTTGATTTTCGTGTTCAGTGACCTAAAATTAGTCTAGAAAATATATTTTTTCTAAGGACCCTACCATGACCCGAAATTTTGTAAACTAGTGTTATTTACATGATCTGAGGAAAGAGGAGCGATTTCTGAACCGTCATTACGTGGGGCGCAATATCCTATTATGGCATGATATAGACTTTGTAGTTCAAAGTACAAAGATGACTGGAAATGGCTACAAATCTTTGCTAAATTCAGTTTTTTTTTAAAATCAACGATCTTTTTGGACCAACCTCGTGGATTATTTAGCAAGACAACGCACCTATCCATACAGCTCAAGTCGTTGAATATTTATTGCAAATCAAAACGTTTCACTTGCTTTCTTGGCCACCATATTCACCGGACCTTAACATAATAGAAAATGTGTGGAGATGGGTCACACGAAACAAATTTACGAAGGAGAGAGGCAATACAATAACAAGGAAGAGCTGATTAATGCCATTAAGTTGGCCTGGAGTGAGATTTTACTGAACTACTTGACAAAAAGAAACTTAAAACTTGAAGACTTCCTTCATATTATATGAGAACACCCTATTGATTTTCATCAAACGATGTATTGCACGCAATGGCATATACTGATCTTTTGCCCTGACACTTGCAATCAATTCTGAAATTTAGTTTTAAAAGTGTCCAACAGCTTAGCCATTGGTCATGCTTATTAAATGACTGCAGCTACACCAACGAAAAACAAAAAAATAGATCTATGGATCGATGATTTGATGGCTCAAACCACACACCATGTTGTGCTTATGCTTTGTTGGATTTTGATGCGCTTGTGATAAGTTAGACAACTGAGACTGATTATTTGATGTGAGGTTTTGTTTTTTTGTTCATGTTTGGTGTAAAAAATGATATAGCAAGTCAATTAGGAGAGTGTACAAATAAAAAATACATATATAAGTACATTACATATGTACATGTACATCATACTTGGATTTGTATTCGATAAGTTTTTTTATTTTCTCAGTATTAATAAATATTTATGGATTAGGTTTGTAATGGATTCAGGGTTAGTTTTAAGCTTCATAATTAAGCCTCTATGTCTATCGTATATTGAAATTATCCAATACAGACTTCAAAGCGTTATTATAACTATAAATTTATTTCTATAAAAATTCAAATTGCAAGGGTTTTTCTTCTTGTCACTTATGTATAAACACTTCTGCCATAATACAAATCAAAGGTATTAAGAAAAAAAAATGATTAATTTGAATGCACGTGTGCAACGTGCGTCACTGTTACTTGATGGGCACGCCACAATCCTTCTTCGGTTATAAGAAAAACCTCCACAACAAAAACTGGGTAAACTTTCTTCCACTTTGTTCTTAGTATTGTCGAACATGAAGGTAAGTAATTATACCTTCATGGTTTTACCGTTACCAAGAAGAAAGGGCTTATAAAGATCGACGACATCAAGTTAAATAAAACAACAACAAAAAATAAAAATAACAACTATAAATGCAATGAAGAAATAAAAGAACTTCAACTTAAAGTGTAAGCTGAAAACTACTGAATCTAATGCCAACTGTGGACGGAAATATTGAGTTTTTGGAAAAATCATCTTGGTCACGTTATTCAAAATTCATGTTATCGCGCTCAAAAATTATTTTCTTGTTTGCAAATATAGTTTAGGAACAGTAATTTTTGGCCTTTAAATCTTGTTTCTCTTGTATGTCTTGTAGCACTTGCACGAAGCAACTTAAGAAACTTACTACTTTCTTTAATGACATCTTCTACACAAAACATCAGAGGCAAGCATACCACATAAAAAAAAACGTTGAATTCCCAATCCCAACAGTTTCTGCTAAGTTGCTAGTTGGGAGAGTGCAAGCAATCAAATCATCCGAGCAAATCGAAGCAACGTGAGGTGGCAACTGCATTCGCAAAATGAATTTGCTACCGCAATTTGCTTTATCACCCACGATTTTTGGCAACTTATTTGTGAGATATTCACAAAAAAATAATGTATAACATATGGAAGCCAAGAGTCTTACAAAATACCGCAAACCAAATTCTTGAATCACGAAGTAGTACATTTCGCAACAAAAAATCAAAATCTCGCAATTCCAGTAACATTCGCTCCGAGTATCGAACTGCAAAAAAAAATTAACTCGAAGACAAATGTCCAACACTAAAAATTTCAGGCAAGAAATGCAAAATTTTGATTAAAAAGTATTTGCTGCAAAGCCATTCAGTTTTGCGAGACTAGTCTGTGAGTTTTAAGTTTGCAAGATATTGTGAAATATGGTATTGTGGTGCGATTTTGTAATTGCAAGATTTTTTTTACGCGAGATTTTAATTTTTAAGATCTATTACCCAAAGAGAAAGGCCACTAGAACGTGATAAAAGGTCTACAAGTTTCAGTAATCGGTTAGTAGGTATGACGTATTATGTTTTATTATATTTTAAATGGTTTTTTTTTTCAAGGCCAATCAAGGTCATTAAAAAATTATAGTTATGCTATGTTAAAAAAATAACAAGTAACTACCAACGAAAAGTCACCAAATGGTCATAAAAAGTCAGATAGTTTCAGTAATTGGTCAGGCATAGATTTTTTTAAATAAATTAAATTTTTTTTTTTAATATCAAAGTGGTTTTTAGCACCTCATCCAAAAGGCCACTGAATCATTATAAGAGGTCAACTAAATCATACAGGGGTGCCTATGGATTTTTTTTAAATTCCTAAATGCCTGACCAATTACTGAAAGTAACAAACTTTTTGCGACCACATTTTAAAATTTATTTATATTTGGGAAAAGCCCTTGGGGGGTCATGGCCCCATGACACCCCCCTGTATCCTCGATTGTTGTTGCGAAAGCATTTTCTACAATCGAATTCAGAAAAAAAATAGCTAAAGTCAAGAAAAAGCTGGGTTCAACCTATTCGTTGTCGAAAGTCTGGTAAACTCGAAAATTCTTAAAACTACTTCAAAAATCTAAGAATTCATTTTTCAACACAGCTTCGTATTAATTATCAGAGTGTGCGAGCTTAAATTAAGTCTTAAGCAAACGTATGGCCAATTTAATAAACAAACACTAAAATTGCTTTTATATAAACTCTTTCTAGATTTTATCAGACATTTAAAAATTTTCAGTTTCACCAATGTAGAAAAGGGATATTTTAGGGATATTTTAATTTGACTGAGCTCACATCCCTGGATTCAAAAAAAGAGGTTGTTCCCCTCGCACATGCGAAGTCTATGACAAAAAAGTGAAAAAGCATTATGGATGAGGGACAATTATTCTGACAGCAAAATATCAACTGTTGTTGACTGGAATGGCTTAGCAAAAAAGACTTTTAAAATTTAATGAGACAAAAACGAGCTTTTAGTTTATAAGGGCATTTAAAATCTTCTTTAATATAAAAGCATGCGGTAAAACCAAAAAACATAATTTAAAGGCTAAAAGGCTTTTTAAATAATTAAAAGCCTTTCGTGAAATTGGCCATTATTTTAAATAAACAGAAAAGTAAATGACTTGCATTTGTAGGGTTTTATTTTAATGTTATTTTTGTACATTATAATTTTGCATTTTATTTTGTTATTTTTAAGGTTTTTGCAGCTTTCTTTTTCATTCTGAAATGGATATACAATTTTTACTTATTTTATTTACTTGCGGTTTCCCTTAATTGGACCTTCAGCTTATACTATAGCCGAATACACTTTCACTTTACACAGTGTGTTTTTGTATTTCCATATTTTATTTAATATTGTATCGGTTTGTTTCAATAATGAAATACTCAATGAAATTGTCTTGAAATTAATAAATATAAGACAAATTGATTTTTGTAATCTCCAAAAATAATGGTAGGTACTAGCCATACAACTGTTAGAAGAAATTGGATTTATCTCAAAAGCGGCAACAACCAATTTGATAAAAAAAAAACAGAGAATTACTGTTAAAAATTAGTACTTTTCGATATTTCTTTTTTACACACAAAAGCTTTTTTAAAATGTTAATAATATGACATATCAAATTTTGGATACAAAAAAACATTCAACATTTTTTTTTTTCAAAATTCAATATTTCAGAAACGGGTTCACAAATTATTTTTAAATTCAGAGCTTTCCTTAATACTTTTATTTGAACTTAATTCATTTGCTTCACTTAAACAGAAGAATAATGTTTTCCAATTTTCTTCAAACTCAAAATTTCAGTGTTAAATGTAAATTAATAATCACTTAACTTGCATACGGAGATTTATATAGAAAAATACTATTTTTGGCTTGTTTTTACCTCTAAGCCATTTTAAGAGTTTTTATACAATCAAAAAAAAAATAATGGTAATGCTTTTTTCTATAATTAATTTACCATGGATTTAGTTTAATTTTTTTGTTGCCGGTTTTATTTATGTCACACTATTTTCTAGCTTCATTTTAATTTTACTTATTTTCTTTGAAATTTTCGTTTTCTTCTAGTTTTTTCAAGTCTTTATTAATATTCCGAATTTGAAATTACAACAATTATTTTTCTTTATAAAATTTACAAGAAAGCTATTTGTACCCTCAGTTTTATCGGAGGAGCTATTAACACTATACTTTCACTTGATGAAGACATTTTTCCACAGAATGTTTTCTTTTATTTGAGACTTAGATTATGATATGAGACACGTTTCTTGCATACCAAATTAAGAAGATTTGTCTCATTGTAAACGCTCAATCTCATTATCTATAGCTCATTCCTAGAGATCAGTCTCAGAGTTCTTTTCGCATTCCACCCTTTGTCTACTCAATTTGTAATTTTTTTAAAAATATCATTTACTATTTTTCAAAAGTTCCCAAACTATTCAAAAATTCCAAAATAACTCCAAGAAGTTCCCCGACCACCTGACTCAAAATTTTTAATACCAATTGGTCGCATGGAATCAAATACAATCGTATGTAGTTACCTTTACATTCGAACAAATAACTTAAAGTTAAGTGCGGTTGCAAGAATTGCTTATGTTATGACATAAAAAATAATAAAAAAAAAATACTCAAAGAAATATAAATGCACAATCCAACAAGCCTAACCACACTTCATTTGATGATAATTGCAATAAAAAAGGTATCGCGTTGATGTCGACGATGAGGATGAGGATGCTAATGACGTTCTTTGTCATCATCGTCATCAACGTTGTCTCCACCATCAGCCATCAACGTCTGCTCTTCGTCGTTGTCGTCGTCATCGTCAGCGATAATGGACCAGACAATATTATATAATCATTATAATTTTGGGTATTGAATGATAATTTCAGTGGAATCAGAGTGGTCGAGTTGCTTCTGGGTTTGATTATTTCAATGGAACCATCTCTCAGTATTATGATAAATTAAGTGTGCTCCTTTTTCAGTAATTATATGTCCAATGTGATGCACGTTATCATTAAACATCCAAAGATATTAATCTTGGGTAAGAAAATTGACACAATTAGCAGATGTATTGTTTTTTTCTTAAACTATTTTTAAGGTTAGGGTGATTTGCAAACTAAACAAAAATTTTCATTGCTGTTATTCTAACGGTAGATATACCCTGAATTTTGAGTAAATGGTATTATCAATACTTACTAATTTAATATCTAGTAAAGTCACTAAATTGAACAAAAAACCTTTAAGATCTTTGAAGAAGACCCTTTACCACCTTCGCCGTCGTGAGTCACTTCCCCTTATTTCCTTTAAATATGTGAAAATACAAACTAGTTCATTTTTAAAAACAAAATAAATCTAAAGTTACTTTATGAAAATTTTGATTTTTTAATACATAAAGATCAGTTAATAAAATGGAGTTTAAATTTTTTTATTAAATGGCCTAAAAATAAATTAAAACTTTCCCTTGAAAAAAAAAATATAAATCTTGTTGTTAAGAAGTTTTGAAAAACTATCATTTTGATAGCCTTTGTTTTCATTCATATTCAGTCAACAAAATTTGGTTTTCATCCTTATTGTCCACAACTTACTGCAAGCAAATTCTTTGTGAAAAAAGAGTTAAGACTTCTATAAAGTGAGATTCGTTGCATTTGAAAATATACAACTCATTTCTCATTCAACAGAAGTTAATTTTCTAAGATAGCCTTAAGAGTTTGAAAATTCTAATAATGTTTGGAATAATTTATTCCTTGGTGTGTGTGTTTTTTTTAATAGCCAAAGGCTTTAAAAGAAAACAAAAAATAAGCGTAATACTAGAAGGTATAAGGAGTCAAAACCTCTTAGGCAGATTAAGTTGATAAGAACTAATATACCACGTCAGACAGAGTTTGCTTCAAGGTACGTATAAAAGTGTACGTGCCTTCGTAATTATCTCACTTGTTTTTTTTATTATTATTATTTTATAGATATTTTTAATGCATTCGGAAGCACCATCAAGTTCTTTTTTTTTTTTCTTTTGCACATTTCAGTCAGAGAGCTCGGACCTGCCTTTTTGTCGCAACGATTTTTGTGTCATTGGCATCGTCTGGGTCATAAAGAAGAATAACACATCAGGTGCGGGACCGACGACCGACTCTGACAACTTGGCTCGTCCAGCTTTTTTTTTATAAAAAAAAAAAATAAATATAAACTCGTTGACAATTCAGCTTGCACATTTGTCCCACTGTTTGAGTCCATAAAAGGCTTGTGATAAGGTACTTAATGCAGACAGTAAGGGAAACCAATTTGAATATGACAACATTGGGTGGCACAAAGATATAGATTAGGTATAGTGAAGTGGCAGTGATTTTAATGTTTTGATGGAATTAATTAGGAACACAAATGAGAGGTGGTGCGGCTCACATTGTGCCTCTTGTGAGAATGATGTGTGCATTAAGGTTCAATGGACGGCAATATGGTATGGATAGTTTTTATTGCTAGTTTTAAAATAAATAGAGTTCGCATCAGAACAAGTCTTTAATAGGGGAACTTTAGGCTGAAACACATCACTGAGTCAGTCATAATGTTTTTGATTCGTGAAGCAAAAAAATCATTTTTATTTCAATACATACTAATCGAATCACAATGTTACAAAAGCAAGAATTTCACTTCTCTGTCTCGTTTGTTATAAGTGTTGAAAAAAAACAAAAACTTCGGGCAACGTTTTTAATTTCGTTCCTTATATTTCATTTCAATATTGGAGTGGCGTCTTTCAGAAAATTTCTTAAAACTGATTATAAGTTTTAGAATTATTAAGTACCTACCTACTTGAAGTGGAAAACACGCATTATCTATATTTATGTACATCATTTTACAGGTAATGATCACAACTAGAAAATCTAAGGACTGGATTTTTAACTTTAGTTTCTATTTTTAAGTAATCATCTTTAAAAATCAAAATTAGGTACTCATTTTCTAATGCATTCTTGAATGTGTAAATTATGTGAAAAATCCAGGATATTTTTCCTCAAAAGACAAATCACTATGTTTTCCCAAATTGTTTTAATAAAAAAGAACTTCACAAAATTTTGAATATTAATCCAAATAAAAAATAAATTACCAAAAGAAAACTGTCAAGCAGATTTTGAAATATCGATTTTTCAAAAAAATAATTTGATTTTTTTTAATTCACAAAATTTTTGTTTGTGAAAATTTTGGATACCTATGCAATATTGTTAATATTTATCGGAAGTTTTTTTTATAAAAAAAGATTAAAATCCGATTAGCTAATAAGGAACACATTCAAAATCAAAAATAGCGTTGTTAGGAAGGTAGGTGCAATAGTTGCTAAGAAATGTAATTTTTTTACATTTTATAGTTAACGGTTCTAATTTAAACCACTGAAACATTTTATCAGAATCTAGGATTCATTTTAGGGAAAAATGGTTCTACACTAAAAGCAATTTTATAATTTTTATTAATGAAAAGCTGTGTACCCGTTTTGTAGAAAAATAAGATTTTGTAAATTGCTAAAAAGTAATGTGGCAAGTTCCATTAGTTTAAAATTTGTGAGGGGAAACACCAAAAACCAGCCGTTTGAGTTGTAGACTAGGGTGTGTCACTTTGGTATGGCGAAAAAAATACTGTTCAGAATTTAAATCTAATACCTGCCAAAAGTTGCATTAGAATCATAGGAATAAGAATACAGTGGTGGTCCAGTATAACGACTGCCGATATAATGAATGATCGTTATTACGAACACTTTTGGGAGCCCATTAGGTATATTCTATATAACGAACAAATAACGAGTTTCACAAAATTGAACTCAAAATTTTTAAGAATAAATAATTTTTCTGTTATACAGACACGAATTAAGAAAAGAAATTTGTGTAAACCGACTCTTGTTTTTTATCCATTTATCCTTATAATACGAAATTTGTTCTTTTTTTTGCTTAATTTATCCTCTCATTTTTGCTTATTTACAGCATGAACATGTTAAAATTTTTATTTTTGTCAAGGAATTAAAGATAAAACTGGGTTTCATTGGAAAATTCTGAGATAAAGTGTTGAAAAATAAACAATAGCTACTTCTTTGTAGAAAAAAAAGTATTCAATATAACGAAATTTTGATATAACGAATGGACCTTGGACATTATATCATTCGTTATACTGGACCTCCACTTTATGTGAAAAAAGTTTGAAATTAAATGGTTCTTTGGCTCGCTTAACAACTAGGTTTATTTTCGAAAACTGTGTTTTTCTGTCTATTGCTCGGATATGGTTAGAGTTTATCTGAGCAGATTTAACCAATATAAATATGTAATTTTACACAAAGTACAAACAATAAAAAAGAAACAAATTTAAGGCATACAAATTTTAAATACAAAATCGAAATCACTCAAAATTGTATTTTTATACAATTTTTTGGTGTGACAAATATAAATAATTTTTTTTAAATCAATTTTGACTTATCAAAGGTACCAACAAAAAATTGATAGGCTAATTTTATGTCAATTAAAAAAGAAAATGACACTCAAATTTGTTTGTACAGAAGCCTTTTAGAAATATCCATATCCACACCCAAAAAGATCTTCACAGTAAATTTTACAAAATGTGGCTGTCAAATTTACAATTAGTTGCAAATTTGTGTATTGAATAACAAATGCGTTCATATTCACAATTGATTGCAAGTTTAACAGCATTTGCTTTCATTTTTGCAACAAAATTGTCAAAATGACCATAATTCCTTGTTGTAAAATTAACAGTTCGTTGTCAATTTACTTTGTTGAATGTACAAATCTAAAATTATAAAATCAACTTCGAAAAATTGTGAAATCTAAATCCAATTCTTGTATTTATTGCAAGAGGCTGTTAAAACTACAATTAGTTCAATAACCCAAGAAAGAAATATACGGCTTTTTGAGACATTTAGAGTGACAGAACATGGAATTAAAAACATATTTTGTTGATATTAAAAAAACTTCTAAACTGTTTCTGTAGTAAATAAAACTTGTTTGTGAAAACAAGGTGCAACGGTTTGCACTAAATAATTATAAGCAACACATATCCAAATAGATATCTATAGGTATTGAAATCTTAAACCCAGACGTAAAATCTACAAGAAACTGCAAAGCTCGCGTCAAAACTTTTTAAATGCACTACACACGCATCTACAACCAATTTATGTTCAAACTACGTATATTTGTGAAAATAAAAGCTAATTTAACGTTTTCCACGTAAATATTCTCGAAATACCTAAAGAAAATTGTGAAATCTACAACCAAAATGTTAAAAGTACACAAATCTGTAGAAATTACTTGAAAATTTGTAAAATGCACAGTATATGCATTCAATTCTACAACAATTTTATGTTGAAAGTATGTCGAATCATTTTAAATTTAACTATTTTCCAATAGTGAAGTTTTATCCTTCTTCGTGACGTTTTTTAATTGTGAATTAAATACCTATCGTTGGCATTAGGTCTTTTTCGTAGTAGTACCTAGTAGTAGTTTTTGTTTACTGTGAATATACAATTTTGTTTTTAAATTTTCACTATATAGTGCATATGTGGTGAATTTATTGCAAATACTTAAGGATTATATAATATTTAAAATATTAATAGGTTTTTATGTCCACCAATTCACTGATGTAAATTCATTAACTATTGATGGAATAAAAGTTTTTAGAAATAAGTTATATTTATATATCTTATGTCTTTTCCAACAGCAAGACACCGGTTGACCTTAAAAAGATCGAAAAAAGTGATCAGGATGTCTCTTCTCCCAAACTGACTGTCAGCAGCCCTAAAGTGAGACCGATAAGAGGTCCAAAGCACTCGAGGGCCGAACACACTGGCAGTCAAAGGAAGAGGATGAGACTTAATGACTCGACGCCCCCTACAACGTCTGCCAATAAAAGACATAAGATGGCACACAGCGCTAGCGCAGGCACGCTAGCAGACGTAGTGACACAAAGCCTTCAGGTGGCTGTCATCAATGAAGGGAGCTCCGATAGGCTGCTAACCAGTGAGCAGTGGGCTCAGGTAGAGATAAAGATCCTTGACTTTATAAACGCCGAAATTCTCGCTTCCACTGGTTTTGTGCCGAAATTCGGGCCACTGTCGACCGTCAAGGGTTTCAAAATCCTGACGTGTAGGGACGAACCCACACTAAAATGGCTCCAAGCAAGAATCAAGGAGATGAAAGGTTTACTCGAAGGGGTAACTCTTAATGTTGCCTCTAAAAGTGAACTCCCGACCAAACCCAAAGTCCGCATTCATGTGCCGGGCCCTCGCGTCTCTAAGGAACTTCTAGAGAACCTCCTCCGAGGTCAAAACTCTAGCTTCCCGAGTAGCGACTGGAAGGTTCTGGACATTGAAGCTCCCACGAAAACAGGACAGGAAGCCATTGTCATGTTGAACCATGCTACAATGGCAATGCTTCCGTCTAAAGGTTTTAAGTTGATGGTTGGCATCAGTGAGGTCAGGGTGCGCCCTATGTCGGCAGCCAACCTAAAAAACAAGCAAAACAAAAATGATGATGAAGGTGCTACAGATAAACCTCCAGCACAGTAAGTTGGCCACTGCCAACCTGACCTCATTGCTGTCAAAAGATAACATTGATATCGCCCTTATTCAGGAGCCCTGGATCAACAGCGGCCGGATCTGCGGACTAATGTCCAAAGATTATATCCTCTACTTTAATAAAGGGCCTACAGAAGGTAATTATCGGACATGTTTAGTGGCGAAAAAATCTTTAAATCTCTTCCTCTTATCTTCCCACAGTAGTGCAGACATGACGACGGTGAAGTGCGAAAGAAAAGGGGCCCCGCCCCTGATCCTAGCCTCCGTCTACATGCCAGGTGATTCACCGGGGCCTCCGCCGTCAGCTGCTCTTGATGACCTAGTTTCAGCGACAGGTAAGAACGGTTGGGACCTCCTGGTTTGCTGTGACGCAAACGCTCATCATCTACAGTGGGGGAGCTCTGATACAAATAAAAGAGGTGAGTCACTTTTTGAATTTATTATTAAGAAAAATTTGTTGATTTTAAATAAAGGTAACGAACCAACCTTCGTTACCAGGAACAGAAAAGAAGTGCTCGATGTGACGCTTTCCAATAACTCGGACTCTATCGTAGTCAGTGATTGGAAAGTCTCAAGTAATGTAACATTCTCTGACCATAGAATGATAACATTCCAAATTGAACACAATATAGAAAACCCGAAACCCTATAGAAACCCCAGGAAGACAAACTGGGATGCCTTTCATATGAAATTGGCCTCATCTTTGGGTCATTATGAAAATCAACCCTTGACAAACTGCTCAGAGATTGAAAAACAAATAAATGAACTAACATTAGCCATCAATAATGCTTATGAAAGTTCTTGCCCCATTACTAAAGGAAAAGGTAAGCTCAACCCCGTATGGTGGTCCAAAGAGCTGTCTGTCCTTAGGAAAAACTCAAGGCGGCTTTTCAATAGAGCAAAACACAGTAATGAACCTGCTGACTGGGATCTTTTCAAGATCAGCAAAAATATGTACAAAAACCGGACAACCTACGCAAAAAGAGCAGCCTGGCAAAAATTTTGCACTGACATTGAGTCAACAAATGACGCTGCTAGGCTAAGGAAAGTCATGTCTAAGGCTTACACTCCCCCGGGCTTTTTAAAAAGACCTGATAAAACCTGGACTGACTCCTGCTCCGAGACTGTAGAGTCACTTTTGAGCACTCACTTCCCAGGATGTTCAACTGATACATCTCCTGTGGACAGAGGCCTTAACTTAAGTGTAATCTCTAACATAGGTAACCAAATTGTAGATAAAAGGAAGGTAGCTTGGGCCATTGACTCCTTCTCAGCATACAAGTCTGCAGGGCCTGATGGAATAATTCCAATTATGCTCCAAAGCTCTAAAGACATAATTGTTCCAATTCTAGTGGACATTTTTAGGGGTTGTCTTAACATCACCTATGTTCCTTCTAGTTGGAGAGAGGTCAATGTCATCTTCATTCCGAAAGCTGGCAAGCCCACCCACACCGAACCGAAAGATTTTAGGCCTATAAGCCTATCCTCTTTTCTTCTCAAGACTTTAGAAAGACTAGTGGAGACACATGTTCGCCTAAAACTGAATGATGGTGTTCTCTCACAGGCCCAACATGCATATATGAAGGGCAAATCTGTCGAGACAGCACTTCATGAAGTGGTCGGCACAATCGAAAAGTCAATCCAATTCAAGGAATTCACCCTGGTAGCATTCCTTGATATAGAAGGGGCCTTCAACAACGTTGATAACGATGCAATTCGACAAGCCCTGAACTCCATCAGCATCGATCCGTTACTGATAAACTGGATTGACTCCATGCTTCAGACAAGACTTATAAATGTAGAAATGGGTAACACCAAGATAAAAGTTAAAACATGCAGAGGAACTCCACAGGGTGGAGTCCTATCTCCTTTGCTTTGGCTTCTTGTAGTTAACCAGATATTAGTTGAACTAAGTATGAGTGGCATCAAGGTCGTTGCATACGCCGATGACATTGTGTTAATGGCCTCGGGCAAATTTGTCCCAACTCTATGCGATCTCCTACAAACAGCCCTCGACAAGCTCAGTAATTGGGCCAATAGTTGTGGACTTAGCGTTAATCCACTTAAGACAGAATTGGTGTTGTTTACAAGGAAAAATAATATTCCCAACATAAACCCGCCAACCATTAACGGAACTCCGCTTCAAATCTCGGATACCGCCAAATATCTTGGTGTTGTACTGGACCGTAAACTGAACTGGAAAGAGAATATAAAAGAAAGAGAGAAAAAAGCATCAATTGCATTTTACACTTGCAGTCGAATTTTTGGTAAAAGATGGGGTCCCAGCCCTAGAACCATTCATTGGATGTACACAGCCATAATAAGGCCAATCCTAACGTACGCATGTTTGGTCTGGTGGCCAGCCTTGGAAAAGGAAACCAATCTAAAAACCATGACTAAAATTCAAAGACTTGCATGTATTGGCACAACCAGTGCGATTAGAACCACACCAACGGCAGCCCTAGAAACATTCCTTTCACTAGCCCCGCTCGATCTGTTTACGAAAGAGCTAGCGGCCAAAAGTGCTTTAAGACTTCAGCAGTGTAATAACTGGAAAAAGGGCCACTACGGTCATAGAACTATAGTGAAGTTCACTGACATAGACATTCAAACAGACTACATTACACCGCACATTGATTTCAACCTAGTAGCCATAACAGATATCCCAACCAGGAAACTCTGGAATGAAAACCGGGTCATAAATGAAAACCATGTTTCGGTCTTTACTGACGGCTCCAAGACCTTAGAGGGGGTTGGGTCAGGTATCTACTCAGATAACCCACCAATTAGCAGATCTATAAAGCTTCCAAATTTTTGCAGCGTATTCCAGGCGGAAGTACTTGCAGTTTGTGAAGCCGCAAAACATCTCTCCTCACGCGAAGTAATAAACAAAAATATTGACATCTTTGTAGACAGCCAGGCGGCAATCAAAGCCATTTCCTCAATCACTATAAAGTCAAAGCTGATAAAGCGTTGCCGGTATATGTTATCTTTACTAGGTGCAACGAACACAGTCACCCTTAGATGGGTCCCAGGACATTGTGATATATATGGGAATGAAATGGCGGATGAGCTGGCCAAAAACGGATCGTCTCTTGATCCGAGCCAAACCGACTTCTCGGTGCTTATGCCACTGGAGCAAGAAAAAAGTAGAATACACCAGAGTTTCTTAGAGGCTGCAAATGTCAGATGGTCATCCATCGACACTTGTCGGGTTTCTAGGAATCTATGGCCAAATATTTCAAAGAAAAAAACTGATTACTTACTCAAGCTAAGCAGGCCTCAATTATCTCTCATGGTTGGTGTCCTTACGGGCCACAACTCAATGGGAACCCACATGTACAGAATGGGCATCAGCTCATCGGACTTATGTAGAGGGTGTCATGATGAAGAGGCAGAGGAGGGCTCCCCTCACTTCCTTTGCGAATGCCCCAGTCTAGCTAGAACCAGAAAAGAGGCCCTTGGAGAATACTTCTTCGACGAACTGGGCGACATCTCTGTCTTGCCACTAAACAACATCCTGAAATTCATTCAGAACTCAGGATGGTTCAAGGAGGCCCCCCACACCTAAAACTTCCTATTAACTCCCTTCCTATCCCTCCTCACTAACCATTTATACCCCGGGGAGCGCAATGGATCCACTGAGATCCGAGTGAGATGGTGCGGCTTGCCGTATTATCACCCCTTCCAACCTAACCTAACCTAAGTTTATTTGAATTATTAGAAAAAAGTATCTAAATAAAACAAAAAAAAAGTGTAAAACCCCGGAATTTTATTTTGAAGAGCGTGGAGATGTCAAAATCGATTGATTGTAGTTTCTTCCAAGAGATCTGCAAATTTTACGGAAACAAATTGCCTATCGGCCATGAAATGTTGGGAATAAAACAGCAAAATAAAACCTGTAGTTTCTACTAATTGAGCTGTTGGATCGACGATAAAAATTGCATTTTGACAAGGAAATATTGTGAATAACACAAAAAAAAACTGTAGTTTCTACAAATTGGAGCTGTGGGTTTGATGATACAAATTGCATTTTGACAACAAAGTATTGTGAATAATACAACAAAAGTCTGTAGTTTCAACAATGAATGCTTTTGTATCCACAACTTTGCTAGTTGTATAATTTACAACAGATGTTGTAATTTTCACCATTAGGTTTTGAAATCAACAACCATGCATCTATAAAATTGCAAACATTGGTTGTCGGGTCGATTATGACAGTTAATTCAGTCGAGTCTACAGTGGTTTTCAACATATTTACAACAAATTTTTTTGTGTGCATTTTGAAAAAAAAACATTAAAAAACGTTTTTTCGCCATATTTGAGGGTTTGCCACATCACGAATATTTTGTTTTTAAAATCTGAAACTCCTATTTCCCTTTATTTAAAATCCATTAAGAATTCTCGAAATCGTTTGACTTCTCACTCCGAAATCCAAAATTGAAATTTGTCTGTCTTTTACAAATTTGCACAGAACATTTTTCTCGAATTTTTATATAATTTTTCGAATACAGCAAACAAACGTTTATTGGTGTTCTTTTTAAGCTTTTTTAGCGAGACAAAGTAGGTACATATGTATATGGTGTAACATTTGATAACTTTTTTGTTCACCAAAAACTGTTATTAACGGTACCTACCTACCGACCATACCTATAACGTTTTTTTTTTCGTTTTGGATTTTCTCAATAACGGATCCACTGATTTTAATCATAATTTTCATTTTAAGGCACCTTTAAAATGTTGATAATTTGATATCAAAATCTTGAAAACTAAATTGGGATTTAAAAAAATTATAGATATTTTTTTTTTTTGAAAATTCAATGATTAAAAAACGGGATAATGACTTTTTTTCAAATTTCTTTTTTAATGTTTATTAATTAATACTTATAATTGGCATACCAAATATTTTTTTTTAAATTATACAAAAAAAAAAAATGTTCTGACAATTTAAAATCTCGAAATATGAAATTGCACCAAAAAATCTTGCTAATATTAACTGAAATTTCGAAATTTAAAATTTACCAAATCAAAACTATAAATTTGCATTGCAAATCAAACATTCGCAAACTCTAATCTCACAGTAATATCGCACTCTACAGTTTCAAACTGAAAAATAAAAATCTTGTGAGCCAAATAAGGAAACTAGAAAACAAAAAACTTTTTTCTTTGTTTTCCAATACTTATTTTTAATAATAAAAAAATATTTCCGATATTCCAGCTGCATATTTGATTTCTATGTTCTTTTTCTTGTTCTCAATAACAATTTGAAGAGATAGCAAAAAACAATTACTTATGAACAACAATATCGTCGACTTGGAGTCCTATTTTGCATTTTTTACATAAAATCATTTAAAAAAAGTGTTCGCAATTTTTGAATAAATCCAAAATTATAATTAGTATTTTTCAATACTCGCTTCTGTTAAATTCAGTTAAATTGAGAAGAGTTTTTAGGTTTTTATATTTTTAAGCAATTTTTGAAGTGGTCAATAATAAAAAAAAAGTGTAGCTAACCGCTTTTCACTCTAAGCCGACGAATATAATCTTGAGCGAGATTTTAATTTACAGGTCTTTGATTAAACAAAATTATTCGTTGCAATGCAATTTAATTTTAACTTGTGAGTTTTTACTTTGTCGGACTTTATTGTTATTGCGAGATTGTTGAAAACAGGATTTTGCTATCGAGAGATTATGAAAGACAAGATAGGTTTATTAATTGTGAGATTTCAATTTGCGAGAGTTCATACCCAATTCTAAGCAATTAAAAATATTGTTTGATATCTACATATTAATAACCCCCCAAGGCTGTATATAAAATAGCTCTAATCTCTAAATAGAAATGTTATTCAAGACAAAGACTCAGTTTTTATTTGTCAATAAGAACTTTCACCCATCAATTGACCTATTTACAATCCATGACATTACAAATAACAAACACCTAACAAAGAATCGAACCCCCTGCTGGAATTAATTTCACAATAATCCAAATCTACCTCCACCACTTGCGATTGTGCATAAGGAAGGTATATACATGTACAATGTACATCTAAGTATGTGAATTGTGATGACTTGTCCACATTGACACTATACAAAAAAGATACCAAACCAAACAACAAAGTAATGTTCCTTTGATTCCATATATACATGCAAGACCACTTTTAATTTCTTCTTCTTTTTATGTGATTTATTCCTGCCCCAATGTGGGACAAGACACGAGACATGACGACATTAACTGATTGCGACACACAATACCAACTTGGTTGGACTTTTTTTTTCTGAATTTTTCCTTTCAATATTAAAAAAAAAGAAGAAATATTAAAATGAGAAAAAACAACAAAAACAAGATGACACCCCTGGAGTGTGAATATCCACGCAATCGTCTTGAAAACAAAACGCGCAAAAAAGTAGGTCACAATCACAACCACCAACAAGTTGCTTTTGTTTAAAAAAAAAAAAAATTAAAAAAAAAAAACTAGGTACTAATGATAAATAAAACTTTTGCCGGTTTTCTTGGTTTGAATCTTAAAATTAAATGAAGTGCACCACCTGGTCGCATAAACTTACTCTAATGTCTGAAAGGGGTGTAACTTTTGAATTGACCAAATACAAATTCTGCCATTTTGAAAAATGCGACATTCACCCCAGGACGGGATCAGTTTTTACTTGCGATAAATGCTGAACTTTGGATTCATCTCACAATTCCGTTATCTTTCTGTACCTCGAACTGAGCCTAAGCCACCGTATTTATTTTCTTAAAATTCTGAACTTTAAGTTTTGTGGGAAATCCTTAGAGAGGAAAGTGAATTTTCTTCTTTATCTTTATACATTACGGTTCTTTCCCCACAACCGTTAACGAAAATCTTGTTTATCTCAAAAACACCTCTTAAAATTTTGATTAAAAAAATTAATAATCGTTCCATCTTTTGTAAAATTTTTTTTTTTAATTTGTTTACATTTTCTTACCAAAAATTGAAGTTAACGGTACCTCTGTCTCTTAACTTTTTTTCGACTTTATCATTAAGAGCTCTTTAGATTTCAGTTAATTTTCTTATAAAGAAACTCCTTCAAAATTCAAATTTAAAATTTTGCAAAATAAAAAGAATTTTTTTATTTAAAAAATATATATTTTTCTAATCCCATAACTTTCCCTAGTACTTGTTCCTCTGAAAACAAGTATAAGAACCATCAAACTTTCATGATTGACGAGCGTAGTAAAATTAAAAACAAAAATTACAACAAAAAAAAAATACTTTGAAATATTGAAGGTAAAATTTAAAAAAATAAATTTTCTTTTAGTCGATCCCTTAACTAATTTGACTGATCGATTGGTTTGGTTTGGTGATCGAACGATCGCATGTTGATGTCTAATCGGAAAGCTGATTTGAATTTTATTGTTCTTTGGGCTTAATTTGAATAAATTTCAAGCTACTGTATAACTTTTTTTTAATTAATTTTATATAGTTTCGATTACAAGGGAGTTTTTGTTTCTTATGTTCTGTTCGCCATGTTTAACTGATTGTCCTCTCTTCAATCTTGATAGCTGCCCGAAGTCAGACAAAAAGTCAGGTATCAAAAAGGGCTCCTATATATTCCTATAGGTACCTATTATATCTCTGTGGTCAGATTGTCCAATTTTTTTAATTTGATGACTCATCGATTGGATCGTCGTCGTCGAAGTCGTTGCCGTTGATCGTTCAATGGTGAGTGCGTTGTGTATATTCGTTTTTTTTTTTATTTTCATAATTTTTATACTTCATCAGCGCTACCCATTTTACTAATACCACTAACTCAGGTGGAGGAAGTTGATGCCACGTCTTTATAGCACAGTGTTTTTTTTAAACTTTTTTTTTATTTTTTATTTATTTTTAAAATAAAAGTAAAAATTGTGCAAGCAGACATATGAGTCATTATTCGGACTCTTTTATGGTTCAAATCGAAGGGTATGTTCTATGGATCTTTGAAACACCAGCAGAATACAGGTACACTACCTTCCGACCTGTTCTTGTGAAATTTTGTAGAAAGAGTAGGTATAATTTCGCAGGAAGGAAGGGGGCTTAAAAGTGTCTCTATGGGGAAATCGGTATCCGAATTCGGGGTCGTTAGTCCAAGACGGACCTCGGAATTAGTTAAGGTTTTTTTCTCGATTTGTTTATTCAGGTTGAATTTGGGACAGGGGGTAAAAGCACAAGTACAATGTCGATACCGCACCACAGAAGAAATGCTTTTGATGATTCATAGTAAGAACACTTGACTGTGGCTTATAGCAAGTCGTTGTTAAAAGATTAAGCTAATCTGGTCTTTGAACTAAATAAATGCAAATAAGAATTTATTCTATACTTTGCAAAAGATGAGTATTTTACTTGAAGGTTTGTTAACCTCGTCAAAGAGAGATTTTTTATTTATGTAGAAAATTATCATATTGAATCTAGGAATGATCTTTATGAATCATTATGCAATTAACTGTACATATTTATTTAACTTATTAGTATTGAATTTATTGTCTGAGAGATCGCGAAATTTAAGAAAACTCTGATTGAATAGCAAAATAGAATCACCATTTGATAAATCATTGTATGTTAGGTACTAATAGATAAGCAGTCAAATTTAACACTATTTGTGCCTATTTGTTATAACAGTTGCTTTTATTAAATTTTCAATACAAAAAATAATAAAATATTTAATTTCACTAAAGTTTTACATTATTTTAAGATACAAAAAATGTAAGAACACAGCTGGCAAATAACTTTAAAAAGTTGTTTTTCAATGTTTGTGGTAACTAATGCTTGTATCTATAATAATAAGAATAACCAATAAAATAAGGCAAAATTATTAATTAAAAATGTGCTCGGATTATTTTTTTTTATTCAAATCATAATAGCATGAAGTATTTTTTTAAAGTCGTTATTGCTAAACTCAGAGAAATTGAAAAGATTTTGATTGATTTGATTTGGTTATTAAAACAAAAAATTATATAAATGGAAACAAAATAGCTATAACTATACCTGTGTATTCTCTTATTTGAGTTTCAACTTAGTTACTTCGATGTTAAAATATTTTACAAAATACATTTTCAAAGTGAACAATTTGTTGTTTATTCCTTATTGTATATGCCGCTACATAATTAAGTATTTGTTTTGCACTAAGTACACTCTCAATACTATGCTAGAAAAAATTGGTAAGAAAACATTGCATCCGTCACATTTGATTTTAAGAAAGAAGACTGAATTTAGATGAAGATAGTTTCTCCTAAGTTTCTAGGGCTGAAAATATTCAACTGCCGCATCCCGCATCCAATATTTTAAAACTTAAAACATTACATATTTAGAAAAATAATATGTAGATATGCAAAAGGATTTGTCAATCGGCAAGTTTAAATTAAATTTTTGATAGTTAAAAACCCATTTTGGAAATGCATTTTTATTTATAGTCCAGGCAAAATGTATCTACTCTCGCCGGTTTTGGTACTGGTTTTTTGTCTTTTCTCTTAAATGGGGAAATTGTTAACAATATTGAATACTCATTGTATAGTTAATCTTATTTCCAACAAAAAAGAAGTATTAGTATACCTTTTTGATACGAGTGCTCAATCTCGAAAATACCATATTACTAATAATAAATACTATAATAATACTTTTGACGAATTTTAGAAAGAGTATTATATTTTAAATGGTCAATTATCGTGACCCTCTACAAGAAAATATTGTCCTATTTTTTTGTAAAATTGCTAATATATAAATACAAAATTTATTGATTAACAGCTGTATTAATAAAAAACTGGTATCCGCTCCCTAACACACGTGTTAACTGGCACACGGATAGACAACTTGTCCGCTTGATTACTTTTCTTATTAAAAAAGATATGATATCTTTCCAGTATTTATTACTTCACCAAATTCACCACTTCATCAAATTATGGTGATTTTCTTAATACATGTGTCACATGTATGCACTGCCTTGCGAAGTATATACTGGAAGTAGTAAACGGTGCTATCATACGCGTGCGTGTATGTGTTAAGAAGTTATCCGTTTATATTATACGTGGAATCTGGCTAGTTAAAGTTATTAGACTATTACGCATTTGTTAATAAGAATTACTAGTTAACAGATGTATAAACGCTAGCACGTTGTTATCCGCCGTTTATTAATATGAGGGTAAGAGTTTAGGCGGAAAACCCATATTTAATATGAACACTTCACCTTTCGGAAGTACTAATATCTTCTAAGTGATCACTCCTATGAAAAAAGTCCAATAATATTTTTTGTAGACAATATAATAACATACATATAAAGTAGGCATAATTTTATCCTTGAGAGGTTCGTCATGACCATCATGTAGCTTTAAAATTAGGTACATACGTGAGTTTAAAAAAAATGTGAATTATTTTTAAAAATAAGAAAAAACGGTTTTAAAAGTTTTTGTACAAAATACTATTTATATCTACTTTTGGAATGCTGCATACAGAAAAATATCAAAAACAGTAATGCTGTTTTGAAAAAAATCGAAATAAAAAATTTGTTTATGCACTTGATTGATTAACTTTATTATTATTTCTATAATAATACATACTTTTTTTGGATAAAAGTAGGAGTAAAGAAAGAAGATAATTTTTCAAATCAGAAGATTTCCATTAAAATGACATTCAATCATTTTTGCTTATTTTACTATAAGCGCATATTAAAATTTTATATTTTTTTTCATTGCATTTTAAAACTTTTTAAGAACATATTTTTACTTTCTAAGTGCACATTTTCTTTGTATGTGCATATTTTATGAGTGTTTTCAAGGACATTAAAATCCGAGTCCTGTTCATAACTATTTTTCAAAAAAAATTTGTTCTCTAAAGCAATCCTTACTAAAAAAAATTATTACCTTTTTTTAGAAAAATCTTTTTAGCTGTTTAAAAAATATACACAGGGTGTCCCAGACCTGAGTGGAAGTATTTCAGGGGGTGGTTCTTTGGGTTATTCTAAGAAAAAAATTGTATGGGGGAAAGTTGTATCTCCCCTCCCTGAGGCAGGGAGGGGCAGTTTCTGAAACATTGACTTCAAATGCAAAAAAAAACATTAAAAATCAACGGAAACACATTTAATAATTTGCTATAATTTTTTTGAAAGTTAATGCTCCATTCTTGTATTTGGTTTTTAAATCAAGTTGTTTAAGCGAATAGTTTTTGAGAAATTAAATTTCAAAGTCAAAATTAAAAAAAAAAAATTGTAATTTTTTTTTCTTAAGTCGATATTTTTCAAAATTTTACGTAATTAAGGGCATTTTTTGTGTTCAATATTCAATGCCCTCATTATTTTTTAGTCCATTACCGAAAACCAAATGTAAAAATCTTTCTTAGTTTTTGAGAAATTAAGAAAAAACAAAAGGTACTTTTACCACAAAAGCCCGAAAAAGGGTTAAATTATGGATAATTCATGAATAAATTCATTTTTTCAGGCTTATTCGGGAAAAGTACCTTTTGTTTTTTCTTAATTTCTCAAAAACTAAGAAAGGTTTTTACATTTGGTTTTCGGTAATGGACTAAGTAATAATGAGGGCATTGAATATTGAAGACAAAAAATGCCCTTAATTACGTAAAATTTTGAAAAATATCGACTTAAGAAAAAAAAAATTACAATTTTTTTTTTTAATTTTGACTTTAATTTCTCTAAAACTATTCGCTTAAACAACTTGATTTAAAACCATATACAAGAATGGAGTATTAGCTTTCAAAAAAATTATAGCGAATTATTAAATGTGTTTTTTTTTTGCATTTGAAGTCAATGTTTCAGAAACTGCCCCTCCCTGCCTCAGGGAGGGGAGATACAACTTTCCCCCATACAATTTTTTTCTTAGAATAACCCAAAGAACCACCCCCTGAAATACTTCCACTCAGGTCCGGGACACCCTGTATAAATTTTCTAAAAAAAATGTACGATAAATTATTCTTTGAAAATGAAAAAAGGTGTGGTGGGGAATGAGCGAAAAACAATATCTAAGCAAAATTTAAAAAAAAAAAAAAATGCACGACTTGCACGTACTTGCTCTTATGTTTCATAAAATTGTATATTAAAACATAGAAATTATCAAAGCAAAATGTAAAGAAGCATGAAAAACGACATTTAATTTTGCTAAAACAACTCCTTTCACAGTTTGAGGTGAAAAAGGAATGCCATCTTAGTTCTTGATTGAATATGATTGTATAGAAAAAAGAATTTTAAAATCGTTGGAGCGGTTTTCAAACAGTAAGTATTTTTTTGTAAATAAAATTCTTACAACATTTTTAAGGGAAAATTTTGGTAAGCACATCTAAAGTATATTTTTATGATAAAAACAAAATTTAAAGAAAAAATTGTCAACCCGTTTTTAGATATCAAACTTTCAAACAAAAAAAAAATGATTGAAGTTTTTTTTAAAAACTCAAAAACTTTTTTTTGAAAATTTTGATAAGCAATATTATTCAATCTTATCTGAATTTCGTATATAAGAAAACTTATTTAAATCCGTTTAGCTGATAATGAGAAAATTCAAAAAATAAAAAAACGTTTCATTATGACAGGTACCTACTCTTCATAGTTAGATACTAAGTGCAAATTGTAATTTTTGACAGTAGACCGTACTAATTTTAGAATTTTGAAAAAGTTTAATCAAAATCGTAGGAGTCAGTTTTGAGAAAAAAAATATTTTGCTTTGCTGTTTTTTTAGTTTTGTATGCAAGTTACCGTTATTTTTTCATGAATGTGAAATTTGTTCTAAAAATATTTAAGAGAGTAGGTACTCAAAACCTCTTAAGTATCGAGTTTCAAGAAAATCGATCTCATCGTTTTCAAAATATTGGATTTTCAAAAAAAAAATTGAAACATTCTTAAAACTCCAAAAAATATTTTTTTTTTAAATTTTGGTACACAAACTATTTATATTTTTTGGAAGCTTCTGTATAAAAAAAATATTGAAATCAGTCATACCGTTATGAAGAAAATCGGAAAATTAAAAAAATAGTTTTGGGAGGTACCATTAATAACCATTTTTTGAAAAATGGTTTCCACCCAAAGGAAGCATTTACTAAAATTGATTTATTGAATTTGTTTTAAGAAAAATTGTGGAGCCGTTTTTGAGAGAAAAATTGTATAGCAGGTACCGTTATTTTTGGTTCTAAAAAAAATGAAAAAACGTGTTGGCATAATCACCATAAACATAAACTACTATGTACCAAGTTTGTAGAAAATCGACCCAGCCGTTCAGGCTGCATACGAACAGACAGACACACAGACGGACAGAATTGTGCCACCCACATTTTTGGTGTTCTTTGTCATCGTAATGTCATGTTTGATTGTTATCTCAGATTTTTTTTTTCACGAATCCAAAACCTGCCTTATAGTACCTAAACCTACCTACCTAAGTATATCGAAAGTAAAAATAAAAGAAAACGACAAAATTGAATTTGTCTCAACAAGGTTAAAGACTAATTAAATTCAAATTATTAAGCAATACAACATTTCTTTTTAAGTTTTAACCACTTAAAAAACAAAGCAAAGACAACATAGAATGATAAATTTGAAATTTTCACTACTATTTAAAGGCTAAATAACAGCAAACTTTCCACCTTTACATTTGTTCGATTCGTGAAAGTTGCTTTGCTAACTTGACAACAGAAAACAAATCATCAACAAACAAAAAAAAACATCGCACTACAAAATTGATTTTTCACACAATTAATCAACGACTAATTAATGGACAATTTTACCAAGCAATAAAATATTAAGTTGTTATATTGTGTGACTTCTCTAAAAATTAATTGATAAAATATAAAGTTTAAGAAATTTTTATCAGTTTTCGAAAAAAAAAAAAACATAGAACGCGACAAATCCGAAACTGTCCCAACTAATTAACGACAAACTATCCACCTACCTATATTCCATACGTGAAAAAAAGATAAGAAAGCATTGCATGATCAAATTGAATCTGTCACAACTAACGACTAATTTTCCGCAAATTCTTCAGCCATAAACGCTTAGGTATAAGAAATTTTTATAGATTTCGGATGGAGTGCTTTGTTTTCTTGATATCAATTTAGAAAAGGACCCAAAAAACATTGAAAACATTGAACGACTAATAAGAAATTGTCACAAATTAATAGCGACTAATAAACGACAAATTCTCTGACTACTAATTCCCATAGATTTGTTTTTGTCATTCTGATAGGATATTTGACTTGGTAACCTTCTTTTGGCACACTTAAAAAAAAGTAAAACTAAAAAATATTAAAAATAACGATTTTAATAATTTAAACAAAAGGACATGCATCATCAGCAACGGATGCTAGTTAAAGTGGTATCATAAATATTTCTGACATAAAACACTTGTATAATGCATCAGATCGCATCATAAAGCAGTCATAAGCCCACACTCAAAGCAAAGAGCTATAGTGCATCTTGTATACCTCGTATCCAATGGTCTCCTAAAAAAAGGTAGACAAATGTGTTTTTTTTTACAAGAAAAAAAAAACTTGTACAGCTATATGACCATCGGCTACGGAAACTGCAGTAACAGCGACAAACAAAGTCGATGTACATGACCTAAAAATCAGGTTAAGTTTGTTTATATACCTACAATTTTCAAGATAACTAAAAACCTAACCATACCGACACTTCTTGTGTGCGCGGGCTTAAAAATAACCATGAAGACCTGAGAGCTGCTGCTGCCTGCCGCTGCGGTGAAGTGTTGTCCAATATGCGCAAATAGACGTGGGTCTATACGCTCAACCAAAACTTCATACCCGAAGTGGACACTTAAGCTTCAGATACACATAGATAGGTTTTAATGTATATCAGCACTAAATGTTGTCAGCAGCATATTCTATGTTTTTAATTAAATAATAAAAAAAGAACTAACATCAGATAGATTAATTAAAATTTCCAAGTTTCGTAAAAAAACTAAAAGCCATGCAATTATGATTTTAAATGCGGCTACCTCCGACTACTGTTTGGAGAGGGTATACGTGCATCTATATGAGGACCCCAAGATGACACAATATTCATATCTAGATACACTCATATAGGTTACAATTTTTATTGCTTGTTAACAACGACTACTGGTATTACACTTTTTGTCTCCTCGAATGAAGTCGCGCGCTAGAAAAAACACTTTCAAACTTTGCGATAAGGAGTGACTTTGAGCCATCTGTAAGCCTTTGAAAGGCCCATTTTTCATCTCCGGAAAAAGGTAGACACAAAAAACCTACAGATGTTAAGTTCTAACGGTTCTTACAAGAGAGTAATGCATCTTGGGGTGGTGTGTTACTTATGTGTCGGTACTGTAATAAACCTTTTTCTGACCTTTCTTAAAAGATTATTTATGTTGAATGCGCGCGTGTTGCTTCTTACCTGGAAAACAACTTTAAGGGAAAAGTATCGTTCAGAACACTCCTATATAAATAATATAGTCACGTAGAAGTTGTCTGTCCGGCGCGTGCTAATCTTTTGAGATAAACAAACAAAATTACTACACAAAACCAACAATATAGAAAAAAGTTTATTATGAAGACTATGATGATGATGACAAATATCATGACGCGATAATGATGTCTAGATGCTGTAGAAGAAAATGAGCTAATTACTTTATAATTAATTATGTTGGTGACTTCTTTCTACTCTGAGACAAAATGATAAATGTTGAAAATTAATTAAAAAAAAAAAAATGTAGCCTGATTGTGTGTTTGGGGGTCATTGGGCGTACAACGACTTTGTTGAGTTTATTCAAGCTCTTATCTCAATTCAAACACATTGACCTCAATAAATTATGAATTGACATAATTTCGAGCATAACGACTTGTGTAGGTATAATTGTTTAGTTTATAAATACTGAATACACTTTCGTTTCTAATTATTATTTCTCGAAGGGCAATAAATATGGATATGGATCAATTGGATGGAGGATTTTTTTTTATCATTTTTACTTTGAGAAATAATAAAATTTTTATTTGAATTTTTATTTATTTAAGTTTTGTTTGCTTGGTGATAAAATTTACAATATTATCTTCGTAAAGAAAAACTCATTTAAAGTATAATGATCATGATCAAACATTAAAAATAACCACAGATAAGGAAATGCCTATCCAGTGCTTTCAACTTGTCAAAAACTCCCAGAAAGAGCCTTCCTCTCTGAATGAGTAAATGAGCAAGCGCACTTGTACAAGAAAATGGAGAATGGCTTCTTCACTGCTATGATTTATGCTGATTTTAGAACAAAATCATTTGAAAAGAAAGAAGTTTCATAAGAATATTCAGTCTGCTTTCTTGGGCCTGGGGCTAAGCAAAGGGAACTAGCTCTCCGAGTTTGGAGTTATTGTGCAGTCAGATTAACTCTCTTATACTTCGTACACGTTTTGGTAATGCGAAAAACGCGAGTAGCTCGAATAAAAATAACCCCCAAATGACAGCAACTCATGGAACATAAGTGGCTTATTGACTTTGAGAGAAAATTTACGATTGCTAAAATTACGTTAAGGACTACCTACTACGATTAGACGTGTATTTTATTACTAGGGGAAACCGCATGCCCAATAGCGCCATTCATCTGCTAATTAAATAAATTTAAAAATTTGACTATGCCGATTCAATGTAGGTTATCTATCAGGGATAACGTGAGAACTGTTAACACCCAAGGGGCAGCTCAAAAGCTTGAGTCTGACCTCTTACTTTGTAATGAAAATACACTAGCACAATCCGCAGACTATGACATAGTCAGATGAAGATATTGTGCTGACAAAATCACCTAAGAAGTAAAGTTATTGAACTTAAGTCGGTAAATTATCACCTGGTTTTGATCTGAATGAAAGCTTCTTTCCAAAATGGGTGCCTTGAATGCGTACACGCCCATTATGATGAAGCAAGTGCTAGACACCCAAAATAGGGAGTTTTATGACCCTATTGCATTCACCTACCACAGATGCCAACAATCAGTGGTCTCAGTTCCAAAATATTATAACAGATGCAACCAAAACCACCATAGCCTACCCACCACTTCATAACGCCTGAAGTATAGTCTATGAAAGTGAATACTTCCACCTAGAAAATGAGAATACACGTGCGAATATGCAGCATTTCAAAAACAGAATATAAGAGTATCGAACAAAAGAGAAGTAGAAAAGGGAGGAGGAGAAGAAGGCGAACGCAGCCTCCCAGCTCAAGCCTAAAGGAGATCGAAGTTATTCGTGCTCAAAAGTAAAACCCCTCACCCAAAGAAATCTCACCGTAGTACTCAAACTGCAAGTAATGCCCTGCAATTTACCCCTTAACCACAGCTTTGGAACTAAACTGTCAGAGTTTCTTTCTTTAGTCGAACTTCTTGAATGGGGAATGCTATAGCCAGAGGGTTGCAAAGCGCTAATGATCTTAAAGTTTTTTCTTTCGCAAAAACTTTATGTAGTTTAGCTGCTGCAAGAGTAGTAGAAATCCCTTCACAGAGTTTTGCAAGACAATGCCTCTTGGTATTTCTGTCAATTCTGCAGAGGAGTTGTCTCACTTTCCT
Organism: Dasysyrphus tricinctus; assembly: GCA_963921185.1. Lineage (NCBI taxonomy): Eukaryota > Metazoa > Arthropoda > Insecta > Diptera > Syrphidae > Dasysyrphus > Dasysyrphus tricinctus. Next base: position 102,226,204 of record OY992533.1, on the reverse strand, counting down.
GTTCTCTTTGTCGCATTAAAGCGTTTTCTTACATTGAATCCAAGACTCGACTGATTTTTGTTCCACCATCACTAGCACAGTTCCCTAGTGAGTTTCAAATAGTTTCAAGCCACTAGATTTAGGGCGAACCCTTTCCACAAGTGAAAAATTTTATAAGTTCGCACAAAAATTGACTAAATCTGGCGGTGAGAAACTGTTTGAAACGTACAAGGGAACAGGGCTCCTACCTGAACAGAATAGAGTGCTGTAACTGGATCTGTAGCTGCATGCTGGAACAGCTTTCAAAAAATGTAGTACGTGATTTTTTTTACGCGCCCACAATGGAGCTGTATAGCTTTCTGACATTCAAATATCGAAAATGAAAATAAAAATAAAAATAGAAATGGAAAATGATAAAATGGAAGCTATACTCTTCGTCTTTATGGGAGAGTTTGAAACCTCACTTAATTCCTATGTAAACGCTCGGTTGTACTCTTGTCCAGCTGCGTCTGCAGCTCCGCCTTTTGCGTGTATGTATTCAACATTTTGACAGCTATTCCAGGCCAGCTGTAGCTCCGTCTTCATTCTGTTCAGCCAGTCAAGGAGCATCTCCCTGCCTTTACATGGGCCTTAAGTGCCTTACATATGAGCTGCGAATAGCAAATTGCCAATGTTTGTGAATTTTGACATTTCATTCACATGGGTTGTAAGCCAACAGATGCAAATTGTTATACAGAATTAACCAGTAAAATGGGTGGTGAGAAAAAATTTGAGGTTAAATTCGAGTGAATTTTTCATTCGAAGACTTATGAAATGCGTTCTGATGTTGTGGACTACGAATAAGTGATTGAAAGTTTGCAGAAAAAATCTTGTTGGTCGCGTAGAAAATATAAAAATGCAATTTTTTTCTCCTTTTAAAATTGTCGAAAAGTTTGAACAAGAATTAGTTGATATCTCCACTTGGAATTGCCTAGACAAATTTATTCGCATTCGCAGGTCACATCAGAGTACTGAGTACATATTCTTCATTTATTACCCCACTAATCTCATTGACTATGTATTTTAATTCCAGGCAACTGTTTGTCATTTCAACAGGGCCTTATTGTTCAAGGTTTGTCTTCGGAACGTTTTCATAAAGATTCGCCACCCTGCTATCAGGTGGTCAATTTTCAGGCTTTCTCTACCAGCTAAACAACTGTGTCTTAGCTAGCGTTTAATCCATTCTGAAGTACAACCCTTTGAATCAAAGTTTGTATCTCCAACCAAAGAAACTTCCATATTAATGTCTTCCACCGATTCCGATAGTTCCTCGGCTCTGAGAAAAACCTGAGGGTACTCCCTTGGCAGAACTGGAATCCTTACACTCGATGCTGCACTTGCAAAGGCTTACTGGCTTTCACGTTGGTGGTGCGTAGTCCCGCTGTATATAATGCTGCCATCGTCCTAGATTTTTGGGCATCTTGCCTTAAGGGAGGAGAGATTGGGTGACATCTCCTCTTACCCTGATCAAGCCTTTTTGAAGGACCATTATTTCGTCTGTCTTTTTCTCGTCTACATTCTTCCCGGCTTTTAATAAGGGCATCCCATCAGCTAAAAATCGCAAGTGCAATCGCAAGGCCGCACCACTCAGTCCTTTACTCAGTGGGCCATCCAGACCACCTGGTTTTCCCAGTTCTAGAAGTGAACCATTGCTGGTTTCTTCGGTGGTAAAGGTAACTCGTAGTTGTGGCTTAGCAGCATCTTTTTGCGGCATGGGAGGTATTCTTCTCTTTGTAATGGTAGACTAGCCTGAAATTGCATTTTCCATTTGTCTGGAAGGAACCCCCCCCCTGGCTAAAGGTCGATGACCCGCTTTGAGTTTTTAGTGTCATTAAGGTTTTTTCTTTAAGAATAAAATACTTCCTGGTCTCGGATCGTGTCACGTAGAGAAATTCCTCCATTCAATCTGCAATTCGTTCGCAGTGATATCCCGCGGAACGTTGTTTTTTTAGTACTTCTGTTGTGTCTTTTTAATCATTTTTGATTTCAACGATTAGCTAGGGAAATTATTTGGTCGGCCATACCAGAGCACAACATAGTATAGCAAGGCCATCATGGTTATACTTTGAAATAACCAGCCTCATCAGAAAGATACAACGTAAGAACACAGTCGGTATACCCCCTGGCTTCAAACCATCCAATAGGTCCATTTCACATCCTGGATTAGGAAAGCGGTTCTTATAGTTCGTATTCCTCAAAATCACCACTGATGGATTTAAGTTTAACAAAAAACAGCAGGTCAGATGAATCTTTAAAACTTTAGCCAGAGCACCAGGCACCAGGACATTGGCAAGCCTGTGGGAAAGCAAAACTGCTGAGATAATTTACTATGAAAATTATTTGATGAACAAATCAGCTGAGCGCATTTTATTTCTTATGCCTAAAATACATATGCTTTAACTTATATTTACAACTTATCATAAACATTCATACATAATAATCTTTAACATCCATTAAAAAGCTTTTAATCCTCCAATTTGAAATAAATCTGCACTCCCATTGCTAAAAACATTCCCAAACAACTAAAAACAAAACACACCTGAAAAAATAAAAACCTAAAATAGTATTATACAAACTTTTTTTTGTATACAACGAGTGCATCATAGCTATAGCTAATCCTGTTGGCAAATTATGTGAAATTTAATAAATCGCCAATTTAAATCCACTTAAAGCCCAACGCAACAATCGTCATAATAAACGCAAAACACATGCAATAAATACACTAACATAACGCCCAGCAATATGCAATTCAAATTTATAAGATGCATGCATTTTGGTGCATATATCCGTATGAGGTACATTTTCATTAATGTCGCGCAAGCGACAAAACGCTGCAGCAAATCGCATAAACATTGAACATGAAATTACATAAATACACACACGGTATGGTACTTAACCTACGTTGAAGCAGAAACCATGATAGGGTTGCCAAATGCTTTGAAAAAATCTCATTGGATGAATTTCTTAAAGCCCAGAGTTTAAACCTTTTAAAATCAAAACAACCAGTATATTTTTTGTATGTCTCTTTAAATGTATCCTACCCTGAACCAAATTCTTACGTGAATTGAAATTCAGGCGTAGACGGACTAGTCGAGGATAATGTCAATGGAGCTGTTCATTTGTAGGGTAATACAAATGAGTAATTTTTCTGTTTTTCAGATTTATTTTTTGGGCTTACAATTAGACTTATTATTTGGGATTTTTACCCAGTAAATTCTTGCCTTATAAATTTCCATATTTTAAAAAATAACTTCAATTCTTGATGGGGCATAACCCTATGTTGGCAACTCTAAGGAGAATCGCCCTGGGGGCCTCTGGCCTCACGCCAAAACGCACTTCGTTAACAAATATCATTAACACACTAAATCTAATGCCATCATACTCTCTATCTTCACATATAGTATAGTGGGTATATACCGTTATATTATTATTTTATTATTTCAATTATGCGCGTGGTCTTTATCTAAATATATACACGCATGAAAGGACGACCCAACAGAACATAGTGCGAATGCAATTGCGATGCAATCGGTTGGGCATACATGTCATTAAATTTTGCTCACACAATACGTGCGCACTTGAAGTTCCATATAGATTCTATATGGATTTGGTTTTTGCAGTTGATGCAGGATTGTTAAAGGCTAAAAATATAAATTTAAAATTTCAATTCATACAAAATGCAAACACAAAACATTCAGCATTGAACTTACGAGTATATATAGCTATAGGTATTAAGTTAGGTATATTGAAATGAAAATTTAAATGCACGCAAAAAGATACTCAAATTGCAGTGAAATACTGCAAATGGGGTTTGGGAATGATGCGAAGAGATGATGGATTCATTGTCAAGTACCGAAGAGATGACTATGAAGTTTGGGGAGCAATTTCCCTTATTTGCAGAGTGGCAGAGTTCCTCATCTTAAGCCCGCAGGAAAACACATCACCATATAGGAGTAATAACGTTGATTTAAAAATAGATTTCTTTAGTGGAAGAGGGTATTTAATAAAATTTATTTGCACTCCCAGAAATGGGGGGAATATGCGTGTTGCAAATTCATTAGAAAAGTGTGTGGAAAGATTAGTTTGGGTACTTTATTCTTCGAGATGAAAATGGCCTAAGGGGATCAATTATTATTATAGAGATTAATGAATATATGGAAAAGAAAAGACTCTGCTTCCTATACCTATGCATTAAAGTCAATAAAATAGTGTTAGAAATGATGGCATTAAGGAATATACGCGGAGTCTTATCAACCAGGCATTAGCCTTATATCCATATTGGGTATTTAATAGAAATGAGAAATTTGAGAGTTATTTACATTCAAATCTATCATTTACGAAGGTTGAGAAGTCTATCTGTATAGCATAGGGACCAAACAATGAAAAACTATTTAAAAAAATTCACAACTTCCTTTGAATCTCAATATTTTCTTTAAAATTTTGAACATACCTATTACATGATGCATGTTTTTGAAAGCTTATATTTCATTCTTGCATTTTGTTTTTAAATCAAGTTGTTTAAGCAAATAATTTTTGAGAAATTAAATCTTAAAGACAACATTTTTGAAAAAATTTTGTTATTTTTTTTTTCAAAATTTAACGTACCTAATTAAGTGCTATTTTTGTGTTCAATATTCGATGCACTCATTAGTTTTTAGTCCATTATCGAAAACCAAATGTAAGAAAACAAAAGGTACTTTTCCCAAAAAAGCCCAAAAAATGAATTTATTCATGAATTATCCATATAGTCCAGTAACCTTGTAGTTTCATAGTACTGATACCTTGCGTCAGGTCCGGTAGTTCTGATTTCTTGCTGAGTTGTTTATGATGTTGGCCTAGTATTAAATCTGATTTTTCGACCTCGAGCGCCGAACGCAACATTGGTAAAAATCCAAAAAACCGCGAATTTTTCGCGGTTTTTTCACTTATTGGCTATTTTAACCATTACGCCTTAACTTTCGAATAAAACATTGCTCTATGATTTCAACCTTACTAAATTTGCTTCAATTTGAGTCCAAAGCCGGTTCTGTAGACATAACGGTTTCCAAGGGACGGCATTTCAAAATATAGCAATAAAAAATTTAAAACAACAAGTAGTATATAAAACAGTATAATAACAAAAACATGGTCTTTGACATATGCTGCATCAAAGCAATAGAGCGTGTAGATTGGGCCAAAAGAAGAAAACAATAGTACCGGATGGGGGGTATATATCCCCCCGTTTAGGCGGGAGGGGCAATTTTAAGAAAAGTTGACTTCAAATAGAAAAATAACAATAAAAATACAATGGTAATATCTGGACGAAAATCCATCCCTCATCTCAAAGCCAGAAATCCATTCTTTAATTTTTTTTTAAATAAAGTTTTTTTAGCTGATAGTTTTTGAAAAATTTACTTTCAAACTCAAAATTTTGAGAAAAAGACGATTTTTTTTTGTTAATCTATTTTTTTCTTTATTTTATGGTATTAAGTACTATTTTTGATTTTGATTTTCAATGCCCTTATTAATTCTTAGTTAAAAACTAAAAACCAAATGCCAAAATGACTTCTAGTTTTTGAGAAAACTGAAATTAACATGATCAACTTCACTGTTTTCAGTCTAGTATCCTTTTTCTTCGGGGTGGGAGGGCTCTGCCTCAGGTGCGGTAGTTCTGATTTTAAGATGAGTTGTTTATGATGTTGGCCTTAGTAATAATCCAAGTTTTCGACCTCGAGCGCCGAACGCAACTTCGTAAAATACGCAAAAGACCGAGAATTTTTCGCGGTTTTTTCAGTTATTGGCTATTTTAAACTTTAAGGCCTGGTTTGCGATTATAATTTTGCTTTACCATTTCAAAATAATTAAATGGGCTTCAATTTGAGCTAAAAATCAATTCAAATTGTGAATTTTTTCATCAACTTTTGAATTTAGAATGCTGCAAATCGAATTGAAGGGGGCTTATTCACCCCTTGTGTGAAATCGTTTGCCCCTTTTCAATGATTTTTTTATACTGTGTAGCGTGTCATGTTGGCTTTGCTTTTAGATCTTTATCATGAAGATCGGATGAGTAGAAACGGAGATATGATTTTTTAAAGTCAACCATATAAAACTCGAACTAAAACAGTACTCAGTTCAGTACCCACCAGTGCGAATTATCTGAAGCGAATGTTTTAGTTCGAGCTTTATATGGTTGACTTTAAAAAATCATAACTCTGTTTCTACTCATCCGATCTTCATGATAAAGATCTAAAAGCAAAGCCAACATGACACGCTACACAGTATAAAAAAATCATTGAAAAGGGGCAAACGATTTCACACAAGGGGTGAATAAGCCCCCTTCAATTCGATTTGCAGCATTCTAAATTCAAAAGTTGATGAAAAAATTCACAATTTGAATTGATTTTTAGCTCAAATTGAAGCCCATTTAATTATTTTGAAATGGTAAAGCAAAATTATAATCGCAAACCAGGCCTTAAAGTTTAAAATAGCCAATAACTGAAAAAACCGCGAAAAATTCTCGGTCTTTTGCGTATTTTACGAAGTTGCGTTCGGCGCTCGAGGTCGAAAACTTGGATTATTACTAAGGCCAACATCATAAACAACTCATCTTAAAATCAGAACTACCGCACCTGAGGCAGAGCCCTCCCACCCCGAAGAAAAAGGATACTAGACTGAAAACAGTGAAGTTGATCATGTTAATTTCAGTTTTCTCAGTTTTTTAGTTTTTAACTAAGAATTAATAAGGGCATTGAAAATCAAAATCAAAAATAGTACTTAATACCATAAAATAAAGAAAAAAATAGATTAACAAAAAAAAATCGTCTTTTTCTCAAAATTTTGAGTTTGAAAGTAAATTTTTCAAAAACTATCAGCTAAAAAAACTTTATTTAAAAAAAAATTAAAGAATGGATTTCTGGCTTTGAGATGAGGGATGGATTTTCGTCCAGATATTACCATTGTATTTTTATTGTTATTTTTCTATTTGAAGTCAACTTTTCTTAAAATTGCCCCTCCCGCCTAAACGGGGGGATATATACCCCCCATCCGGTACTATTGTTTTCTTCTTTTGGCCCAATCTACACGCTCTATTGCTTTGATGCAGCATATGTCAAAGACCATGTTTTTGTTATTATACTGTTTTATATACTACTTGTTGTTTTAAATTTTGTATTGCTATATTTTGAAATGCCGTCCCTTGGAAACCGTTATGTCTACAGAACCGGCTTTGGACTCAAATTGAAGCAAATTTAGTAAGGTTGAAATCGTAGAGCAATGTTTTATTCGAAAGTTAAGGCGTAATGGTTAAAATAGCCAATAAGTGAAAAAACCGCGAAAAATTCGCGGTTTTTTGGATTTTTACCAATGTTGCGTTCGGCGCTCGAGGTCGAAAAATCAGATTTAATACTAGGCCAACATCATAAACAACTCAGCAAAAAATCAGAACTACCGGACCTGACGCAAGGTCCAATGTATATAGTTACTGGACTAATAATTAAATCCTTTTTTCGGACTTTCTTTGGCCCGTTGTCTAGCTAATATATAAGAAGATAAAGAAAAAAACAAATTATAAAAAAAGTACCTGGTCGACCAAGCTCCGCTCGGCAAATTTTTTTTAAATTTTTCTGTAGGTATTCGTTTTTATATTTAAAATAAATCGAGGTGATACGCTACTTCTCCTACCAACATGGTATTAATATTTCTACTCTAATGATTGTATCCCACCCTAATATAATAATTTGCAAACAAAGGTAGTTATAACATTCTAAATTTTAGCGATAGATTTTAGATTTTTAGCAATTATTGTCAAGAAGGTGACTTTGTCACACTGTGAAAGAATGGCGCACTGTAACACATGCATGTATTTTTATATTTTGTTTTTGTTTCATTTTTTTCTATGATTCAATTTTTCTTAAGTGTAAATTTATTATTTTTTTAGTTTTATTTATAAATAAGCTGCTTATTACTACCATCCTTAATCGAAATATTTTCTGTGCCTATCATGAGGGTTTGAATCTTGGTGTTATAAATTGAATTAAAATGTTGTGCATTAATTTTGATATCCCAACTCACTGGCCACTCATAACCACCATTATATAAATTTATGATTTAGTTTAGTTTAGCTAAGTTTAGTTTAGTTAAGTTTAGTTTAGTTTAGTTTAGTTAAGTTTAATTTAGTTTAGTATAGTTTAGTTTATTTGAAGCTTAAGTTAACGGGGATGAATATCATCCTAATAACTTCATTCATAGTTTATATAGGCAAATGCGACCTTGAATTCCTTGGTACTCTTTGCCCTGCCTGTCTAGATAAAATTAAATATTAAAATAATGATGAACACAAATTTTTTTGGACTCTTTTCCGCAAGAAAGGAAAATTAACTTTTTTGTATAGGCGAATTTCACTTAAGCAATTAAATTTGTTGTTGCTCATACACACTCTGAAAACTTCATTTAAATTGTAGTTGCTTTTTCAAAAAAAATTGAAGGATCTAGTAAAATTGGCTTGTCAGTTGGTGAATTTTAACTTAACTATATTTCATTTTTTTTTTGCGCATGCAAAAATTTTAACCAAAATGTTTATAGCCATTTCCAAGAAATAATTAAATTGAGCATAGCAGTGGGCGGATTCTTTACTGAAACCATATTTCATTTTTTTGCCTTTTTTTATTGCAGTAAATTCTGAAAGTAACATCCAAATTATTTAATTACTTTTCAAGAAATTGAACAAATATGCCTAAAGTAATTTTCGAGAAATTAAAGAAATAAGCCCTTGCCTAATTTTACTAAACCCTGATTTCTACAAACACAAAATTTACTTTCGCTTTTATAAGAACAAGTTATGCAAATGTCATCCAAATCCTTAAACTATTTCTGAGAAATCAATAATTGGCAGATGGTGGATTTTATTGAAGACATTTTTCATTTTCTATCTTTTCAATTAACTCTCAAAATCATCTGAGTTAGTACGTAGAAATGCAGTTAATAAGACCGTTTTCCAGAAAACAATAGAAAACAGTTGATATGGCAATAGGTGGATTTTAATAAAAATACTTTCCCAATGTTTTTCATCTTCAAACAGACAAGCTCTGAATATTAAATCGAAATCGTTAGAACAATTTTCGAGAAACCTAAAAATATTAAAATTGGGCGTGTCGTTCCGTGATTTTTACTAACACCACTTTCTAAGATATGTCTAGTATTAAGAACAGAATTAATTATTAAAATCGTTAAAGCCGTCTCTGAGCTTTCAAGACTGGATTTAAAAAAATAACCTTTCAAAGTTTTTTCTATCTCAAACAAACTCCAAAAATCTCATTTTATCTGTAGGGATGGTTCCGAGAAACTTTAAAATAATAAAAGTGGGCGTGGTAGTGGGTGGATTTAACTAAAACCACTCTTTAGCATTTTTGCTCATAATAACGACATCTGAATATATCATCTTAATCGATAGATTCTTACTTGAGAAATCGATAAATTAGGAATGTGGGCCTTGCCGGAGTCAAATTTTATTAAAATATTGCTCTCTAAATTATCAACTCGCTCATTTAAAGTAAATCTAAAAATTTCATTCAAATCGTTGGAGCAGGGCTGCCAGAAATCATGATTTAGCATGATTTTCATGTTTTTTGGACCCAAAAAATGTTTTAATGTTTTCGAGTCCAAAATCAGGTTTTTCTTATACAAAAGAAATGTAATTTTGTATAATCGCTTTGTAAGAAAACATGTCTAACCTTCACTACAATATAAAAACACAAACAAGACCATTCTATTGTATAGCAAAATATAGCTAAAATGGCATTTTGACTCAAATGCATACATACATTTTTGTTTCTCAGCGGAAATAATCCAGAGATAATTATTTTCTTTCTCTATGCTCAAAATTCAAGTTTGAAATTTACTCTTTGGCATTTCATTTTTTCATTATAAATACTAATTATTTATTTTAATGCTACTTATTCCTTCCATTTTTGTATCTTTTAATAAAAATACTCTCAATAAATATTGTTTTGATTTTTTTTAAGATCTCTTTTCTTCTTTTCCAACTCAAAACTGTGGATCATGTTTTTGAACTAAAATCATATTTTATATCTATGTTTCTTTTTAAATTTTTGATTGGCAGCACTGCGCTGGAGTCATTTTGAAGAAACAAATAAATAATAAGAGTGGGCGTGGCATTGGACATAATTTCCAAATTTACATTTTTAAATTTACTTCCTCTTTATGTGAATAAGCTTTAAAAATTCCAACCAAAGCAATGGAGCCTTTTCCGAGAAACCAAGAAATAATAAAAGTGAGCGTGGGAGTGGGTAGATTTTATTGAATTTCGATTTTTGTTCACTCTTATAACAACAAACTCTGAAAATGTCATCTTAATTACAGAAGATTGTCGATATAGTGAAGTAATAAAAACCAGGCCTGTTCACTGTTTTGAGATTGTTCGCTTTTCGAGCGGGAGTTTTCTAAGGCTTTCTAAAAATGAATTTGATCCAAAATGCACATTTCGTTCGATGTGAATGTTTTTAATTTTAATTAAGCATTAATCAAGGCTTTCACTCAGGCTAAGATACAAAACAGAAACAATTCCTCAGAGCTCTCAAGCTATTTAAAATACTTGCGCGACATTTTTATACAAAATATGTTTTTATATAAAATTTTGTGTGTTCACTATTGTGGATAGTTCACTATTTCGAGTTTTTCTTAATCAAGCGTCTACTGTAATTTATTCCTCTATTGTAAATTAAAAATTTAGAAAAGTGGGCATGTCAGGAGGCGGATTTGAATATATTTTTCAATTTTTGTCTTTCTCATTTGAATAAACCCTGAAAATATCACAATGGTCATTTGGCAGTGGGGGAATTTTACAAAATCTAATTTTTGTACTTTTTTCTCACTCATAGGAACAAATTTTGAAAACTTCATCCAAATCGTAGGATATAAGATTAGGTCGTTTAAAGTAATAAGATTAGATAAGATAGGTACCTTATTTTTTTTTGTAAAAAGTTGTAAGATTCAGTTTTTTCTTAGGTTCTCGAAAACTATCAGTTTTTTGAAAAAAATGTAAAGGTACAATTTGTAGCTTATGTTATTCTACAAATAAAATTGACATACTTTTTTCATGCAATCAATCCGGGGTAAGTGGAAGGCCACGATCTTGAAAAAGAATGTGATTTGGTTTTTTATTCAATGGCTCGATGGAATTTCCTTTTACAACAAAATCATGTAGGAATGAAATTTTTACAAAAAATTATATACCTAAAAAGATTAAGCTAACAATGAACTCTATAGGTAAATTAATCTTATAGCAGGTCAAGGTTAGACTTTTGATTTTTTACTGTAAAAGGGACAAATATCACTTTACTTTGATTTATTCGCCAGATTGGCCTTTTTTTGTGTAAATTTTTCCTGCAATAGTTTTGAAGTAAGCTTAGAGATTGGCAACTTTGAAAAGCAACAGAATTTTTTGTCACTATAATTTTCTTTTTTCTGACTATAGATGATGAAATGATCTCGCCAAAGGTGTGTATTTTTTTGAAATAACTGACCTCAAAGGAGAGGGCCCTAAATTTTCCCATTGAAGCTTATCCTGAGTTTTTATTGATTGGATCATTAAAATTAAAGTTTGAGGACTTGGAAAATTGACAAATCATCATTTCTCATTTCTAATAAATTAATTGCCCCACACCTAAAAATTGAAAAATTGTAATTTTAATCCTCGTCCCAACCACCGCCTATGATAAAAAGCTGTCAGACTTTTGTATTCAATATCATGTAGGGTATGGCGGGGCTAGTTGGGAAACGGGTCAAGAAACCACAACAACTAAGTGAAGTGGGTCATACACGAATGTGGCATACGTAGATACTAAACTGGTTTAAGGTGGATTCTGCCTGTGTTTTTTTTTAACAAGGTACAGTGATTTAGTGAGTCTTGTTATTGAATTTTCGTATTTCATGTAGTTGTCATTGTGCCAATTCTTTCTTATTCTTCTATTCTTTCAAATTACATTACAAGTCTTACAGACATATACATAGTTTAAATTAGAAAAATTATTATGTGCGGAATTGCAAAATTCGTAGTTTTTTTTTAAAGCGACGGAATATTCATCGAGCTTGGTGTTGGTTAAGTTGGTCCAGGAAGATTTAGTTATTTCAAATAATACTCTTTCTATTGATTCAAGTTTCACTGTTATGTAATAAATAGGTGTAAAGTTATGAGACTTCAATTAAGAAGTGGCCAAACTAGACCCGCACTTCCTACTTACAGACCGTTAAAATCATGCTTTGGCTATTCGTTCACACTAGAAATTTGCTACTGACTTTTGGTCTAAAATTAGAGCTATGGACCTCTTTACTAGGACTACCTAGGGGCCTAAAAAGTAGCTTAATGTAGCCGTGCCAATGCTTAAATTATGGATATTAATGTAACAAAACTCTTTAAGTTTGCTTAAATTTTCCTGATTTACTTAAACTTGTATATTCTGTCTGTCCTCTGATAAATATAACAAATACCGTCACACCCTCATATCTTTCGACTTTCAACAATAGCAAAATGCTTTCACCCAAAACAACGACTTACTATCCCAATTTCATTAGATTCATTCTCAAGACAATATTATACTCTGACAACCAAACAATATTGTATCCAAAAAAGGCTGTACAATTCAGCTCGACTCTGTCTACAAAAATTCATTCTTTTGAAAGACTTAGTCATATATCATTGGCCGAAGTGACTTCCAAAATAAAAGACAAGACGATTACAATCTTCACTTAATAAACTGTCATTTATAACGGCTAACAGCACCATCACTTTATAATATAACAGCATATCCATATCCACCCCGCTTGACCTCATTCCTCCTCTTTTTCTACCTCCTGTGCTTCTCTTCCTGATATGGAGAGAGGTAATCTGTCGAAATTGATTTAGAGATATCCCGAAACAAATTTACTTTCTCATGGATTCTTTGTTGGACAAGGGTAAACAACAATGAATGAGGTTGGTTGAATTTTTTTTTTTTTTTTGAGAGCTTCCCTCTGGTTCTTCTGGAGCCGGCGATGAAAGTCATAAGGTGCACATCACAGTATATAGTCCATTAAAGATGTTCTTATGTCATTATATTTCTTCCGTGGTGAGTACCTTCAATTAAAATGCTGGTATCAATAAGCCCCCATGTATGTACGTAGGTATACTTACCTTCAGCTTGACATTTTGTATGGAATTTAAATAATAGACTTGGAGTTTTTTTTTCTTCCTTTATTGTTTAATATTGGAGATCATGAGAAATGTAAACAAAGTGCAGTTATAAATAAGAGTAAGCCTACAATCCATTGGGGATGATTCAGAGTGCTGGATCTGATGGGAAGAGTATATTCTAACACTTCTTCTGCAATGCCTAGATGCCTCGTCGTAAAGAGCTGAACGATAGAGGCACCTTTGGTTAAACGATGCATACCTATGTAGATTGCAGATGAATATTGTGTAGTATAGGTACATCAGAAAAAAAGAACCGAATGAAATACAACTTCGCAAAGTACATTCCTCGGGATGAAAGTTATATTGCATGACTCATAGGCAGTGTTGTTAAATAATTCTGCGAGTCAGTAGACAAAAATGCGGTAAAGCATGTTCAATGTTATATAGAGGAGCTGGCTTAAACTGAAGCTATACCAACTCAGAAAGAGAACGAGAAACCTGCAATTAGTCATCACAGAAAAAAAGTACGATGACTTTTGATATGATGGCAGTTATGTAAACAAATGTCTCCAACTGGGATTTGAATAGCAAAGCTAGGTACCAACGTTTATATAGGTAGGTACTTCTGTCTCTAGTGTCGATTGAAGACCGTTGTCCGTGAAGTATTTAAAAAGTTATGTTAATATAGGTAATTGAGGGGAGTGACGTCTGGATGCTTCATAAGCTCATAATTAGAGTTATATTACCCAAGCAGATGTATTGAAAAATGATTCATCATTTGAATCAATCCGATAAAGATGCTTCATGAGGTTTGCTGAAAGGCTTATTGTCATCATCATTACAATCAAGAACAATGGCTTTTTAATGAAGTGTGACTGACAATGTTCATAGTTTTAGTCAATAGTTAGAGAGTAAATTTGTCACCATTTTTCATTCAAGTACACTTTTCTGAAAAAAACTTCTCCGGATAATTTAAGGTCGCGTTTGATGTTCAAAGGGTAGACATGGGGCATTCAAGGGGACACAAGCGTCCACAAGCTTTATTTTCAAAGCGAACCTCTGTCTATCAACTCCTACTCTCACCTTCAAGTGGTGAACATCGGGTGCCTAGTACCTTTAACTGAAGATGGGGTTCCAATCCCTGTGGACGGTTTTAGGCGGAAGCAAACGAGTGAAGGGGGGGGGGGGAGGAGTGTTCCTACTAAAGCACGGAAGAACTCTCCTGATAGAATCAACGGTGGCGTCTACAGTTCCAGATAGGTTGAACTACTTAGTGAACGCCTTATACGGGCTACTACGACATAGTTGGAGCTCAAGCTTCATTAGCAGTGGTTAATCCGGCACCTCGCCGTTAGAGGTCTATTGTAAGGGTCTAGTCCTCCAGGTTGGGGTCGTGCTGTCGGGGTGACGAAGGTAGCAAAGGAAGTAAGGACAACGAACTTCTGATCTGCACGTGGAATGTTCTGTCTCTCTATAGACCACGTGCAGCCAAACATTTAACGGAAGCCCTAGACTGCTACAAAGCTAACATAACCGTCATGCAAGAAGTGCCATGGGATGGCAAAAGAAAACTGAAAGACTGTGATATTTACTACGGTGACTGTTACCGACCACATCAAGGGCAGCGGCTCTTTGGATGTGGATTCATCATTACAGGCAGACTTAGGCACGAAGTCTTGAGTTTCAATTATGTGAACGAGCGCCTCACAACAACTCGCATCAAGGCTAGATTCGCCAACATAAGCCTCATATGCACGCATGCCCCCACAGAGGAGAAAGATAACGACACCCAGGATGAGTTCTATGAGCTCCTGGGCAAGACATATGAGTAATGCCCTAGCTATGGCATTAAAATTGTCTTGTGTCTTGGGTGATTTTAGTGCCAAGCTAGGAAAAAAAGGCGTCTTTGGTGGCACAATCGGAAGAAATAGCCTGCACGACACCATCTCCGATAATGGACTCAGGCTAATCGACTTTGCTGCAGGGTGAAACATTGTGGTTACTGGTGCGCAGTTTCCACATCTCGATATACACAAGAGGACATGGCAAATTCCTGGTCAATCAATCACCAACCAGATTGACCACATTGCGATTGCCGCAAGGCACTCCTCCAGTATCATGGATTTCCGATCGTTCCGAGGAGCCAACGTTGACTCGGACCACTACCACGTTGTAGCCAAGGTAACGCTACGGATATCCAGACAGAGCCAAAACAGGGAAATACTGTGAGGAAGTTCGACGTCAGACCGCTAAGTCGCAAGAAATCGACAGGTCCTTTTCCGATAGAGTCTCTCACGCCCTCTTAAATTGTCCTTTGCTGCCAACTGCAAATATCAAGAACCAGTGGAAGAATTGCCAGGAAGCCATCAGAGGTGCCACCTTTGGTGTCCTGGGCCTCGCACGACCACCACAGCGAAACCCCTGGTTTGACGAAGAATGCTGGCAAGTACATGCAGCTAGAGCTGCTCGCGAGCTCTACGAGCAGATGAGAAGAGAGGAGCACAAGCTTCTAAGAAGGAAAAATAAAGAGCATGAGAAGCGCGTGATCGAAGAATTAGAGGGATGCTATTGCAGCAATGAAGCTCGGAAGTTTTACCAAAAAGTAAAAAGAACCTCCCAAGGTTACAAGGCCCGAATCGAGGCCTGCAAGGAAGATCAGGGGAATATCGTGGTGGAATCGCAGTTGGTGCTGAGGATATGGAAAAATCATTTCTGAAAATTCTATAACGGCGATGACGAACCGAATTCCGCTACCATGCAGATTGCACCATTCAACCTGGACGACGTAGGTCAACAATTCCGTCCACCCGATCTTGACGAAGTGAGGATAGCCATATCTAAACTTAAGTCCAATAAAGCTGCTGGAGCTGATGGCCTTGCGGCTGAGCTATTCAAAGCGGCTGGCGATGAATTGGTTAGGAGTATGCACCAGCTCATTTGGAAAATATGGTCGGAGGAAAGAAAGGTGATCCTCTACCTCTGGACTGCACCAACTACAGAGGCACCAGTCTTCTTTCGCCTACAAGATCTTCTCTCCGTACTTTGTGAACGCCTGAAGCCATTCATTAGCAACCTGATAGGTCCATATCAGTGTGGCTTTAGGCCAGTGAAGTCCACCATCGACCAAATATTCGCACTACGGCATATTTTGGAGACAACCCAGGAGTTTCAAATCGATACCCATCACCTTTTCATCGATTTCAAGGCCGCGTATGGCAGCATCTATAGAGACAAGCTATATATAGAGCAATGTCTAGTTTTGGCATCCCTGCCAAACTCTTCCGTGTTTCTTCGGGCTAAGAAGGCAATTGAGAAGCAAAGCCCTATCTCGAGCAACTAAACTGTCCCTGTATAAGACGCTTATCATCCCTGTCCTGATGTATGGTGCAGAGGCATGGACACTGTTAACGGTGGATGAGAACGCCTTAGGCTGTTTCGAGACGAAAATTCTCCGGGTGATTTTTGGTCCCGTTTGCATAGATGGAGAATGGAGAAAAAGATACAACAACAAACTGTATGGGCTGTACGGCGACACCGACCTAGCCACAAAAGTGAAAAGCCAACGACTACGATGGCTGGGTCACCTTGAACGAATGGACACCAATGCTCCGGCCCGGAAAGTCTTTGAATCCAACCCCGTGGGACAGCGCAGTAGAGGTGGACAGCGTAAAAGGTAGCGCACGCAAGTGGGAGAGGACCTCAAACAACTTGGCGTGCGAAACTGGAGACATCTATAAACCGAGCGCCACCTTAAGTAAGTAAGTAAATAAGGTCGCGTTTGAATTACGAACTGTACAGACTGTTCACAACACCAAACTAGCCAAACAAGTAAAAAACAAACGACTTACATGAGTAATGGCTATGGGTCACCTTAAAGAACATCAATGCTCCAGCCTGGAAAATCTTTCAATTCACCAGCAAAATGGGTGGACACGCAAGGACGCAAGTGATAGATCACCTCAATTAACTTGACGAACCAAACAGCTTAGAACCATGTTGGTTGTTGCACACCCAACTGGGTCCAATTTTTTTCTCTGGAAATCTGCTTCTCCTAGAATAAATATTCCCCTTTTGTTATTGGTCTCTTTACACGCCGCACATTCAGTATAAAATACTTACAATGTTACAATTAATTAATCTTCAAGTATAAAACTGACAGATCATTTTATAAAACTCAAACACTACAAGATGTCATCATCTAACTTGATATAGAACTTAATTCTATGTAGAAATCTATTGTAGACTGTTTGGCTACAAATAGACTCATAATTAAATAATTCCCCAGATCAAAGCTTTAAGAGAAAAAAAAAACCTAACAACACAATGCATTGCATTAAGAATCATACGAGTCTGACTGGAAGCAAGCCTTTGGTGCTATTTATGTGCGAATAAGTTAGACAGCTCGAGACATACGGGCTGTCCGATTTTGATTCCACATAATACAAATAGCTCGTTGGAGCACTTAAGAGAGGGTCTCCATGGCCAGCAATAAAATGGTAATTACAATTCGCAGTGCTAAATTACTATGGAGCACCGCAGCACCAGCCAGCGCTATAAACCAAGTCCGAGATCGGTAGTCCGATGTTGTGCCAAAATGTAAAGTGGTCCCAAGCATTGCATTGGATTTGATCTCTCTATAAGTTGCGCAAGAGCGCACTTTTGTAACGCGCATATTTTTCATGTGCTTGATCTGCCAGCCATCAAGGAATCGCACACAATAATATAATTCGCATATCAATCTTTTTGCCAAAGTTAGAGGAAGGAGGCTGATGGAAATCTGTATTAAAGACCCTCCATTCCACTCTTGTACCTCAACTCTACAAATACGACTGATGTGGCAGATAATCTAAAAATTTGATCTATGGGCTTTCGATTTTGCCTTTATAGTTCTCTGCAATTAATTCAATATTCTCTTCTATTGAAATTATATGAGTGCGCGCAATGTGCCAAGGATGTCATGTTGACTGTTGACAGATCAAAGCAAAACTTCACCGAGAGTTCTTTTTGTTTATTGATTCCGAAAGACCAATTTAAAATTCATTATGAAAAAATGTTTAATCTGCGCTGGGGCTTTGAAACATTTGTCAGTAATTAATTCTTGTCTTCACTATAAGTTTCATTTTATTGGAAGCATGCTCTTTGTCAACATAGATAAATAGACTAAAATCAATTCGGCTACAAATTGGTGCTGTACAGCAGTCCAGCACATGTGTGTGATTGACAATTTGACAACATATCTCTAAGCTTTGTGCTTTGTATTAAAATGAATGAATGTGGGGCAAGTTGTTTTGTATAGCCGATGAGAATATCAAATAGGTCTTATGGTCTTATAAGATTTTTTGAAAATTAATGATTATTAAATTTTTTTTATAAAAAAGAAACTTATCAACATTGGGAGAAAAAGCACGCTAAATTAGGTTTTTATTTTTAAGATTCAAATATTTCGAGCAACGATGAATTCGAAGCTTGAGACACAGCTCTCTTATGTAGTGTTCATATTGGAACGTCGATGGTTTCTTATACAAATGTAATTTGTTTTGTTTAAAATTATTTAATTTCACCTTAAAATCTCCAGCATCTATCCTTGAAAAGAGCTTCAGAAATGTATGTCAACAGAAAAAAGTGCTGTACTTTAATGAAATGGGTCATCATATAGCGGATGCCTTATAGGTATATGAAAGAGTTTTGGACGATTGCGAAGAAACTAAACGCAACAACCACTAAAGTAGGTACACTAATTGGAGTTGATGTCCATAGAAACCATTTTCATTCGATGCTGAATATACATGAACCTCAAATTGCTTTCCATTATGCAATGCCCCTAATGTTAATTTGGACAAACCGTTTGGGATGGTCAAACTTTTTGAGGTTCTGATTAGATTAAAACAAAACAAAGGATAAGGTCGGATCCCATTCGAGTTTTTTTCAAAATGTCTCTTTTAACTTTCACGAACTACGTATAGATTCTTTAAACTTCCTTTATAGAGGAGGAAACATCCCTGATGATGATTAAATAAAAACTCTTAAAAATCTTTATACAAATAAATAAATCGATCATGGAATGGAAAAAAAACTATATCGGAATCTTTCAAAATAGAAATTGGAGTAAGATCCTTTGATGTCTCCCATTTTTTCTGCATGAAATTACTGAAATCTTTCCGGCTGGAATCGAAGTGAGAGGAGTTAGAATCACTACTTTGCTTTTTGCAGATGATCTTGTAATCCTAACTAAATCACCAAGCTCCTTACACAGCTTACGATAAATAAATTGGAAAATTAAAAGTTCTTGTCTTCAATGGAATGGCTTTGCGAGTGCCTTATAATGGAATTTGGTGTGGATGTATAGGAAGATGACTGCAGAAACATTTTGCACTTAAACTATCGGACGCAAAAAAAGCTATACAATTCACGTAGAGAAATTTAATAGAGAATTTTTACGATAACAATCACTGAACTTCACTGGCCATAGGAAAGCTCCAACATAAACACACCTTAAGAGTGTTGAACTTATTTTCAATTCTGATTAGAAACCTGTAAAAAATTTAAGAAACTTTATGAAATATCAACCCTGTAGTTTTCAAAATATTTGACTTTCAAAAAAAATATTATACTTTTTTTTTTTTAAATCTAAAATATATTTTGATGGAAATTTCGGTAAGAAAATTGTTAATATTTTCAGAAACTTCTGTATAAAAAAAGTATTGAAATCATTATTACCGTTTTAAAGAAATAATCATTTTTTGAAAAACGGTTTCCTATCCAAAAGTACCTGCATACAGCCTTTACTAAAAGAAATTTATTGCATTTTATTTAGGAAAAGTGTTGGTGCCGTTTTTGAGAAAAATAAGATTTTTTAGAATTGTATGACAGGTACCGTTATTTTTTGGTTCTACAAAAAGTTAACTCAAAATAATCAAAATAGACAAAATAAAAAGCACCGGTAACTATAGCTTATTTTAACCCAACAAATTATTCTCTAATAAGTTTTTGATGTACTTAAATAGTTTTAAAAAGGTAATTCTTAAACTCAAATATAAATAAATAAAGTGTCAAATTCCAGGGAAACTAGTTTTTAATTTTTTCTAGAACTACAACACATTCAGTATAAGGCTTTTAGGTTTGACTATAGGTATCAGTGGGGGGACATCACCCCCACCCCCGGAGCTTTTCCTTAGTACAAATAAATTTAAATATAAATTCCATCATTAAAAAATGGTTTCATTACTCAAAGGACAATATTGTCCAAGAATTGATTTCGTTTTTATTTTGTTCGTCAATAAAACATAAGTAGATATTTAAAAACACAATGCAAAACATGTGCAAAAAACACAAACTCTCGCGAAAAAGATGTCACCAAAATATTTCTTTCACCAGTGAATTAACAATTTGCTTTTAAGGATTATAGTTGCAGGAATAATAAAAGAATTTAACTTTATTTTAATTTTAATATTAATTTTAATTTTAATTTTAGTTTTAATTTTAATTTTAATTTTAATTTTAATTTTAATTTTAATTTTAATTTTAATTTTAATTTTAATTTTAATTTTAATTTTAATTTTAATTTTAATTTTAATTTTAATTTTAATTTTAATTTTAATTTTAATTTTAATTTTAATTTTAATTTTAATTTTAATTTTAATTTTAATTTTAATTTTAATTTTAATTTTAATTTTAATTTTAATTTTAATTTTAATTTTAATTTTAATTTTAATTTTAATTTTAATTTTAATTTTAATTTTAATTTTAATTTTAATTTTAATTTTAATTTTAATTTTTATTTTAATTTTAATTTTAATTTTAATTTTAATTTTAATTTTAATTTTAATTTTAATTTTAATTTTAATTTTAATTTTAATTTTAATTTTAATTTTAATTTAAGCGTTAAAATGATTATTGAAATTGGTTTTATGATTTTGTCAAAATTACTCAACACAAAATTAGATACAAAAATGTCCGTTTTTACAAATTATATTCCATTTAACCAAAAATTAAATCGATTATTATAGGCATAAGTTTAAGTTATCAATTTAAAAGGTCGCAAAATTGTCGTTTAAAGTTTCAGTAATTGGTAAGGCATAGATTTCTTTAAGGGATTAAAGAAAATGTCCAGACCGTCTTGGTATAGCGATTTTATGTGAATATTCATAAATGAGGTGCCAAAAATCACTCTGAAATATAAGCTCAAAAAATGTATGAAAAGAATCTGTGTTTGACCAATAACTGGCACTAGCTGACCTTATATGTGTTATGTCCATTAAGTGACCTTTCATTTGTACTTGTTTCTTTAAAATATCATAAATGAGGTCTCAACAATATTCATTAAAATATACCTTTCTTGTTGGGTAAGAAATCCTGGAAATTTAAGTCTTGATTTACGAAACTTGCTATTACAAATTATCACCTTTAACAAAACCCCATTTACAAAATCTCGCAACTTAAATCTCACAGTTTCAAATCCTGCAAAACTTAATTGAATTGCAGCAAATACACTTTTTAATGAAAATTTTGAAAAATAAAATTTTGCGTGAGATTCTCAATTTTGGAAGAATCGTCTGCTAGTGCAATCATTTTTTCTCTGTTCAAAATTTAGAGCGAATGTTTGTTTACCAGGATTGCGAAACTCTGATATTGATTTTTTTTTTGCAAAATTTCGGTTTATTTGCAAGGTTTTTTGTTGCGAAATGTAAATGTTAAATTATTTCTAATTTTTAGGTTTGAGATTATTGAAAAAATGCGAGAGTTCGTTATTCAAGATTTTGGTTTGCGGTATTATGTAAGGCTCCTGGCTTTTCAGATGGTGATTGTTCAAACACCGTGAACGAGTTTAAGTGATTGGTCAGGCTTCAATTTTCGTTTGGATGAATTTCTTTAAGCTTCTCTTGAAGGTCACAGTAGTGGTTGCTAAAAATTGATAATGTGGCCTTGATGAGCTGTACAATTCTCTATAAAATATAATTTCGAAATTATTAATCAAAAAGATACACTCTGAATGGGCAGGGCAGTGATACAAAACCTCATAAAAGTTGTGTCATATGTGCTAAAATAAATAGGTCACACATGTATATTTTCAATTAAAAGCTTAACAAAATACTTACTTAAAGGAGCCGACATACTCTAATTTAAAGATTATTATAATAACTTTTCAAAACCGACAACAAGCAGACATAATTTCGCCATACTCAAGTCTTAAAACTGCTTTAGAGCACTATAAACCCAATTTGCCTACCTAATATAAAGGAGGGATATTGTATGTAAAACTAAAGTGTTAATAATAAATCCGAGGATATATCAGTTTTATATTGAAAAACTGATACCATTATCCATCAGAGTTGTTGGTTATTATTACAAGACGGAAGGTTTTTTTTTATTTTTGTAAACAACCATATCAACCACGCCAATATGCCCGCAGCAAAAAAGTTGTACAAGTTCCACTTCGGTGAGTCCAATTATAGAATTGCATCAGTCTTCGTTGTCTTGTCTTGGAGTATGTCTGTCCATTTGAAAATTGGGACAACAATATGCGTAGAATAAGTCCAGAAAGCTATTTAATCTATCTCTCCATCGACCGAATGTCAGTCAGTCACTATGCCATAATCTAGCCTTTGCAATCGGCTCTAATAAGTGGGTGCTGCATTATGCTAGATCTGGAATAATTATATATGACTAGATCTACTTATGAACAAAAAAAAAATACCAAAATAAAGGATTATACTATGACCAAAGCATAATTATTATTATATACACTTTGCGGTTAAGCCAGGTGAGGATAGGCTTGACTGTTTTACGCAGTCCGCATATCAGTCAGACAATGGAAATTTATTTTTTCGATTGTTCCCACAAAGATTTAGACTTGGAGTAGATATTATATGAAGACACTGCTCAGCGGTGGCGGTGTGCTCAACCAGCGTGCAATTCTTCAATCTCAAGGAGATATCTTCTGCTTTCATAAGAACATAACAGGAGAGGAGTTTTCGTTCATAATCGATCGATCAGTTAAAAAGAAAAAAAGATTTGATGAACAAAAAAAGGTTTGGCTTTTCAGAAAATAAATCGAATTTTGACAAATCCCAATTATAAGTCCTGCTCGAGTGACGATATAATGACGGAATACAAGTGCTTCCATGCTTAATGATGTGAATCTCTGCCACCGATATTGTGGGAACACCCGAAACACACCGCACATACTGCCTGCTGCCTAGCGTAACACACACCCCTTTTTTCTTTAATTCGATTTGATGGAATTTTAGGACTTTGTTGCCCAGAGCACGTCCACAATAAATTATTTTAATATTCTGCTGAGGTTTCTATGAATTCATTTAGCGGTACTTAGGAACCAGCTCGTCCAAGTCTTAAAAAGACTCAAAACCATAAAAAAAAATACAACCATGTCTACATGCAGAACATTTTTACCATGTGCCGGCGACTTAGAAGGTGCTGGTTGTTGTTGGTGTTGTTGCTGGTCTCTAAAGAAACCAACAGTGCGTGTAAAATTCGTCTTCCTTTTCTTCTTTTCCATCGCGCGGACATGTCCGTCCGCGAGTTTTGCAAAAGATAAGGGGAAGATGAAAATTATAATGAAGTGCTGGAGGCGCTAGCGGACATGTGTTTCCATATACGAGGGGGAGTTCTTAGAATTTTCACAAATTAATGCTTAGGTTTGGTCAGTCCCGCGTGCGGAAAGTGAAATCTCATAATAAAGAAAAAGTTTAAATCGTTTTTCCGGTGAGTTGAACATAAATAGGGATGGGTTGATGTGAAAATAAAAATGTTTTTCAGATTGTTTACACATGTTCTGAGATACTTTCTTGGATGTAGGTGGAAAGACCCTAATTAGTATCTATGAACACATTTATTGTGAGGAAAGAAAATAGGCTTACACCTAGGTATATGAACATCTTTGATTGACACTTTTTCTATTTTGTAGAAAATTTTATGATCTACAAACTCACAGTTAGAGATTTTTTTTACAACTTTACCATTAAAAAGTAAAAGGAATTTAAAAAAAAAACATATACTAAAAATATAAAAGGTGGTATATTTAACCAAATATTAAAGTTATTATAGTACTAGCTATTAGCACGAGAGCTAGCAACGTCAAAAAATAAGTCATTTTAGTATGTCTTGATTTTTATTATGTTTGGTCAAACACCTTAGATTTGCGTAGAAGGTTAGTTTGGCTGGTAGGAAATGTTACATTGTCCGCCATTTTGAAAAAGTGTGTCGAAAAACATTAATGCAATTTTCTCAGCTCCTATTGGGCCTAGAGTAAAAATGTTTGTTTCAGTTTGTAGGTTAAATATCTTTTAAAATTCTTGTTCACAACTATTTTTGAAAAAGTTACTGTCAAAAAACTGTGAAATGTTAGTTGTAAGAAATGGATTTTAGCGTTTATCTTTTTTTGTAGATATATTAAGATTTTATGAAACAAAAAAATGTCTTAAATACAGTGTAACAAAGCAAGCATACAGCAAATACTACCTTGGTCGATTTTAAGATTCGGATGGTGAAGCTAAAAAATAACGGATACTTGTAGAGCGTCACAAGACAAGTGTTTTATTACTTGCCGTTTAGTGGAGGAGGGGCACTTTTATAAGAAAAGCACAAAAGCAAAATTGTTAAAAAAACAACGAACAAAAAAAAATGAAAAAAATATTTTCAAATTAAAAACTATGGAAACAAAATGTCTGTTCGCGTAACTCTCAAAACTACGAATTTCTACCAAAGTTCTGGAAAAGCTCATATAAAAAATAAAATTCGTTAAAATTCGTAATTTTGGGAAGTAGATACACAAACGGACATACAAATTAAAAAAGAAGTTTCATTTTAGTTTTTTTTCAAATTAATGTGATAAAGCACTATTTTGGAATAAAGTTTTCAATTTTCAAAGATAAAAAAAAAAATTACGAAAATTGCTTCCACAGAAACAAAAATAATAATAATTCTCTTATTGTTTTTGTTTTTATTCTTCTTCTTCGAAAATAACTTTTAGTTAAGGCTTCCTTTGAGTCGAACACTTTTCTTTTGTCAATAAAAGAGTAATTAACGGTATCTCCCAAGAATCCATTTTAAAATATTATTTGGATTTTTAAAAAATATTATAAAATTATTTTTTGAATAACTATATTTCGAAAACGACATGATCAGTTTTTTTGTAATAAACTCGGTTCTAAAAGATTTAACTTTGTAGGGGAATCTGGCCTAAAATGGCACACATAAGGAAAATGGTCCATATTTCGGATTTCGGATTTTTACAAAGAATAAAGAATTCAGCTTTTGTTTTTAAGGTTACAAGTTTGAAATAAGGCCAACAAATATTTGAGTTTATTTTTTTTCAAAAAGTTTTTTTTTCACAACACGTACAAAAATGCTTGGGTAAAATGGCACACCATGCCAATCTAGCAAAATTAACCAGCAAAGTCAACCAGAAAAGGGTTTTAGCTTTAATATTAACTTTAAATTAGCGAAAACGAACTTCGAACTGAACAGAAGTTGAAAAAATAATGCTTGGTTCTACTAAAAAGTAATTACAAAACGAATTTTCATAATCCAAATGACTTGAAGGTCTTTAGCCAATCCATTTTCTTCTTCTCATCGCCTTTAAGGCGTTGCGGAGTAATTCCTCCGTCTTCTACAACTGTCGTGCTGAGTGTTGTTTTTATTGATCAACCAGTTTTGCAAATAAATAAAATAAAAATTTTAGTGGTTGTCCAAAATGGCACTACGTCATTTTGCCCAGAACCATCATGGTGTGCCATTTTGCCCATCTGAAGCTATTTTATTTAATCTCCCATATTGATTTTAATAAAATATATTTTGGAAAAATTACATTCTTTATACTTGCATGCATTCACTTCGCTTAGGAAAACAATCATCTTTTTTTGCACGAAATTTTATTTTATAATACTACCTCTATTGTTGCACTGCCCCTTTCAGTCAAGGTCCAGTCAAGCCCTCAAAATTTTATGTTGGCAGTGTTTCCAGAAAAACTAAAGGACTGCGTTTACGAAACACTTTAATTCTGTTCGCTTATATATTTAACAGCGAGTGTGCCATTTTATCCTAGTGTGCCATATGAGGCCAGGTTCCCCTACATAATATTATTAAAAAAAAAATTGTACTTTTGTAAGAAAAAATAAGAGTTAGCTTCCATACAAATGTGAACAAAACCGTTAATTACCATCTCAGCTCCTAGGATTTTGATAAAAAAATTACTTATGTAAAATAAATTTTATTTTGAATTTTCTCATTATTAGCTGAACGGATTTAAATAATTTTTTTGTATACAAATAAATATTAAATAAGCTAAAATACCACCATAACATAATTTTCAAACAAAATTTGCCTTTCTATGAAGGTTTATTTTTTTTTGAAAATTCAATATGTAATCTCAAAAACAGGTTTAAAATTTTTTTAAAACTTTTACATTTATTTTTTAGAATTTTATATGTACCCGTGTATAAATATTTTTATATATACACAATTATTAAAAAAAAAACGATTTTTATTTTTTTGCATGCATTCATATTTGATCAAGAATTGAAATGACATTATTTTTCGCACCCCAAACTATTAGTTGTTCTAGCGAATTTAAATATCGCTTCATACCTTCAAACATTTTTATTTCATAATTTGATGTCGTTATACAGGGTGTCCCGGACCTGCGTGGAAGTGTTTTAGGGTGTGGTTCTTGGGGTTTTTCTTAGAAAACAATTGTATCAGGGGAAAGTTGCATCTCCCCTCCCTGAGGCAGGGGGGGAGGGGGCAGCTTCAAAAACATTAACTTTAAATGCAAACAAAAAACAATCAAGATCAACGAAAACACATCTAACAATGTGCTATAGGTTTTTTGAAAGCTAATACTCCATTCTTGGTTTTTAAATCAAGTTGCTTAAGTGAACAGTTTTTGGGAAATTAAATTTCAAAGTCAAAATTAAAAAAAAAAAAAATTGTGATTTTTTTTTTTAGTCGATATTTTTCAAAATTTTATGTAATTAGGTAACTGCTTTTCTTGTGCTAAATATACAATGCCCTCATTATTTTAAAAGTCCCGAAAACCAATTGTAAAAATCTTTACTAGTTTTTGAGAAATTAAGAAAAAAACAAAAGGTACTTTTACCAAATAAGCCTGAAAAAATTAATTTATTCATGAATTATTCATAATTTAACCCTTTTCCGGGCTTTTTTGGTAAAAGTACCTTTTGTTTTTTCTTAATTTCTCAAAAACTAGTAATGATTTTTACATTTGGGTTTCGGTAATCGACTAAAAAATAATGAGGGCATTGAATATTTTTAACACAAAAATGGCAATTAATAATAACGTAAAATTTTGAAAAATATCGATTTAAAAAAAAAAAAAAATAATTTTTTTTTTTATTTTGACTTTGAAATTTAATCTCTCAAAAACAATTCGTTTAAACAACTTGATTTAAAAAATGCAAGAATGAAATATTAGCTTTCAAAAAAAACTATAGCACATTATTAGATTATTTTCGTTGATTTTTAATGTTTTATTTTGCATTTAAAGTCAATGTTTCAGAAACTGCCCCCCCATACCTCAGGGTGGGGAGATACAACTTTCCCCAAATACAATTTTTTTCTTAGAATAATCCCAAGAACCACACCCTAAAATACTTCCACTCAGGTCCGAGACACCCTGCATACAATTTTTAAAACCCGGAGTGTCTGAGCCTCTCAGTGCCGGATTTAAGGCAGGGCAGCCGGGGCTACAGACCTGGGCCTCCACAAAACAGGGGCCTTCACAATGGATGGAATTTCAAATTCCGACGAGTACATACCGCACAAAAAAAAACAAATAATAACCAAATGCAAGTCTTAAGAATTAGAGCATAAAAATGGGTTACGGAGAGGTTTTGATTTATTAATAATTATAATGCATTTGTTTAGTTCTGCTTGAATTCAATCAATATTCAATTATTCATGGGACTAGAATATTATAATCAAAAGCTAATAACATTCGTAAATTCAAATTTGAATTTATCTAGCTTTTATCTCTTATTTTTTGAGTGCATTTACGTAACTGAACAATGTTTAATACTTGCTTGAAGCTCCTTTACTTTTCTCATTTTCCATGTGCACTATTCTTAACCCCCATAACCCTTTTTGGTTTCTGCTGATGTTTCCTATTGCTCGACTTTCAACTCAACGACTACTTATTTTCTTATTGGTTATGTGCTTTTTCAGGTGCAGCTTTTCTTAAGTCTTTTTCTAAAACTGATTATCAGAATCAAGAGCATAATTTTGTGGTCTCAAAAATGACAAAATGGCTTGACAGCGTAAAAAATGAAATGATGAAAAAGGTTTTACAGAACTTCTCAATTGCGATGCAATATAGCGAAAAAGTTTCAACTTTCTTCGGAAATGTTCAAAGAATTTGTTCACACGCCACATCAAAAATCAAGAGACCTTCAATTCTGACTTTGCTCTTCTCCAACTAAGGGGAAATATATTAAACATAAAACTTAGCGATAAGGCATGCAGCTGATCGTCTACGAAAATGAATTTCAAAAAATTCATTCGAAATCAGTAATGAGTTTAGTGTAATAGGAAAAAGTCACAGGACGCATCGATCAAGAGCTAACGGGACAAAAGGCACACAAAATCCTCAGAATTATAAATAGTACCTACTATCAAATTCACTGCTGAATGCAGATTAGCCTTTTGATGTGACAGTAAAATAAGGCGCCAGTTATAGATATCATTGAAACTCATCATTGAAATGTTTAATGATTGATTCTGAGACGATTAAAAGGCTAAATCAGTGATTAAATTGATGCCAAAAGAGAGCGCCGGTCTTTAATATTTTTTCTAGTCTAACAAAAATTTTCATTTTTGCTCTGCCTTCAATTTAAAATGAGTTTTACTATTTCTGGGATTGAACTCCCTTATACCAATGATCATTGAAATATTCAGACCTTTTATGTGGAAGGATGGACTTATTTGATTTTTTTTGGCTAGGAATATTAATTAAGTCTTGAGCTTCAATCCTCTATCATTATACTAACTGATTTTATTCTTTAACACCTCAAAATCGAAGAACAAAATTTTCAATGATCATTTTCAATAATAGCTTTAACTGGGGCCTAATTGGTTCACCGAGAAATGGAAATTTTCGGGAAATTAACTATTGTAACACTCGACTCAAAAAATTGTTCAATATATTTGGAAAATAATGAGGGGCCAGGGGGCAGGGGGCCTCCACATTTTTGTTGCCCCGGGGCCTCTAGACCTCTAAAGCCGGCCCTGGAGCCTCTTGAACATTTTATTGTTCCAGCTTGAATATACTTTTGTTCTTCATTATTCTTAGAAATTTCAAATAAAATTAAAATAATATCTTAAATTAAGATATTGATTGAAAAAAATCTTATCCAGGTGAAATCATAATCATTTCTTGAAGCAAAGATCCTAAACCACAAATTTTTGAATTATCTTTAAATCCCTTAAAGATAATGTTTGCAATCGATGATTTTAGATTATGTTTTCAATTTTATATGTGTGTTTAATTGATTAACTTCATTAAGCCCAAAAATCAAAGAAACTTAAATTTATTGTTCCATTCACTTGCATACCTATAAATGTACCTAGCTAACTAAAGAGATTGAAATCCCATACCTGATAATTTACTCACCTTTGTTTGATTTTTGACACACATAAAACTTGTAATCTCCTGTGTCAGTTAAAAAATTGAAGAAGATAACCAGTCATGCCAAACCAAAAAAAAAAAAAAAAAAACAAAAAAGACCACATCGCATCTCATTCGAAATAGAGTAGATAATTAATCTTTTTCCAATTCGATGTTCTTTTATTTTTTTTTTTTTTTTATTTTTACCATCATAATCACCATCAGCCTCACCGTTCGTGTAGCTTCGTCGTCGACTGTATCATATTTTCTCATTTAGCCCTTTTGGGTTTCTATTTTTTTTTTTTCGGATATAAAGTTGAACATCCAGCTCAAGAGCTCCTGTTTTTGTTGTAAAGATACTTTCTGCCTTCATTTTATGTGTGTATGCTTCATAAATGAGTACTTTTGGGAATCAACGTCATTCTGTCCACCATCCCTCTCCTTGCCGCTCCATAATAACACAAATAATACCCACATGTGTAGCTACTAAGGTTACAACTGATTGTTACGCTACCAGTTTGAAGATACCTACACATCTGTGGAAAGGAGTTTTTCCTTGGAGTGTAAGACAGGTAGCAATAACAGACCTGCTCAGGCTCACAAAAAAAAAAAAAAAAACACTAAAATGAACGTCCCCTATAAAAATCCATCCATCCAACGAATCCAATCTACACAGTTTTGTGCGCAAGTGTTTCGGATTAAATACAAAAAAAAATCCCAAATGACAAATAACAAAAAAAAAAAAATAATGGACACAATGAAAAACGCACAGATCTACCTTTATAACTATCTATACCTGATGCACCAGATACAAGATACTGCGTTTCGCGGCAAAAGGCATAATAATAAATGGGTTCATGGCGTTCAAAAATCCCCTTGCAACCCCTTGCTCATCTGATGCTCCTTAGATCTCGAGCAGGCACGATTTGTGCTTCTGTCTGGGGAGTGAGAGCACAACGACTCTCGGATCAAAATACAAACCAAAAGCACCACTCTTCAAATCGATCCTCTTCTGTGGCTATAGCTGCAGTTTTGTGCTAGAGCTTTGAGAGTCTCGAGACTTAAAGATCCCGATGGGACTCATCAGATACATTTTGACTTAACATGCGCAAAGCGTACAAAAATGATGATATACGTCTGAATGGCTCTGACAACAACAACAAAAAAAAAAGAAAAACTAAAAGAAAGATTCTATTTATAGAAATCAAATGCATATCTATTTCTATTAGAAGAAGCAGTTCAGTCTTTAGTCTTTTTTATATTTTTTGAGGGAGACGACCATTAAAAGGATTAACATCGCGATTTGAATACAAAAACTCGTTAAATTTATTAAAATGTTCTTTTGATATGGTAACTTTTTGTTATAGATAGGTTTAGGCACAGCTGCAGACGACTGACACTGTTCCAGCTCGTATATGTATGTAGCTGAAGTCTTGAGTGTATGAATTTCAAAATTTTGTGTGGTAGGTGTGTTGAAATGTTTTGTTTGATTGACAATAGAAATTTGTCCACCTTGTCATGAACAAGATAGGTATACGCCTGTATGGAGTCTTCCATTGGAAACAGGATTCGTATTTGTTTTGAGACTTTCAAGGAGTTTCAGGTGTGATATGAAATTTAAGACTTTTATAAATGTAATATGATACAATAAATCGTTCAAGATATGCTTATTTTTTAGGTGTGTTTTTATGGGACAATTTGAATTTATTTATTCAAGTTCTTTTAGGAAATGATATTTTTATAGGCTTTAGAAACTAAGTTATTGTTATTGGTTTAGTTGCTCTTCAAAGGTGTATTATGTGTGTCAACTCAGGAGTGCCTCAAGGTAGCCCTGCTGGCCCCCTATTACTTTTACTGTTTATAAATGACTTGCCTTTTTGTTATGCAAGTATATCTGTGGTATTCTGTTAGACGTATGATGCTCAAGGTATAAAGCTATAAAGGCTTTTCAAACTAAAGGAAATATCATAAAGGAGTTATGAGTTCTTTCATATATAATGGAGGTTTTCCACTTTTTGAGAAGCTCAGCTAACCCATCCCTGATTCTCATGTACATATTCAAAGTAAGTACACAGAAGCTCACGCAACACCAATTGAATACAATTATATCCCGATCAAAGTTGAAAACCTTAAACAAACAGAAAATTAACTCAAGTATCTAAGGTAGTTTTTCCCAAAGACCTTTGACTATTCAAGTTTTAGGTCTTTTGTGCGTATTTCTTAAGAATAAAATTCTCTATAAATAAACATGCACGCACTGTGAATAATTGTCAAGGTATAGATTAAAGAAATAGCTTTGATTTTTTGTACTACTTGTCTACAAGTGCACCCTTTTTTCAATTGATTCGACCTGTTGAAAGGCTCTTTTGATTTACGTCTCGTGGTTTTAATAGTGACAAGCCATAAAGAATTCTTTACTAAATCTAAGCAATTTTCCAAAGGTATACGCTGCTGCTCTTGCTACTTAACAACCTTATTTTCTTCTTTTTTTTTTAATGACATTTTTTTCTTATATTAAAAATTCATGGTTAATTACAAATGCAATAAATTGGCCTCTCAAGTTGCATGAATGTGTATAGAGACGCACAGATTCGCATAATCCAGATAATGATTGAAAGTTGTCTGGTGTGCACTCAGCGACCGATTAGCAAAGTACTTGAAAAATACTATAAAGAAGATTGTGTGTGGAGAAATAAAGACGGCCATTGAAACAAAGTATTTGGATCCACTTGAATATAAAACCTATCATTTTACCGGCAGGGGGCAGATTATAGGAATGGGAAGCTTGACTGACCTGTAGCTAGATCTACACTTTGTAAAAGGAAAGAATATTTATTAATTGGTACTTAGACTCTGGGAGCTAATGCTGTATTTTGGTTACATCTACATACATAAATATATTCTATGAAACGAACAATCAAATGTAGGAAAAATATAGAAAAAATTATACCGCAAATTTGAGCTGTGCGCAACAATAGTAATTGACTTATCAACGGAAAATTATCTTTCTAGTCACTTTCCAATAGGCAAATGATAACGAAGTATTTAGCTAACATAACATAGAAAATGACTAGTTTCAGTTTGTACTCTTAAATACTTTTCGAACAAGAAATGAGAAAATGTTAAATTTTTATAAAAATAGCAACGAAGTAGACAAAACAGAGAAAACATTGAATGACAAGTTTTAGATTTTTGCAACTAACTAACAACTAAATAACGTCAAATTGCTCTCCTAGCCGGTTTTTGATGGTTAAATACTAACAAATGGAATTGGGTAGAAAAAACATAGAAAGCAAATTTTGAGGCACCAAAACGAATAAATGATTAATCAATGGCAGAATATACTCCTAATCATCGTTCTGATGATTGAATGTCACCATGAACTCAAGTATAAAAAGAACCTGGTAAAAATAGAAAACATAGAAAACATCGAATGACTAATTTCAAAAGTGAGTGTACTCCTCACCGCTTTTGAACATTAAATTTTAATTTCTTATCAAAATAGGAACGAATAAAAAACATAGAAAACATGGAATGATTTTTTTTTTAGTTTTGCAACTATTTAACGACTAAGTATCGTCAGATTGTTATCCTTATAGGTTGTTAATTGTTAAATACAAGCTAGAAATAAATCAGAAAAACATAGAATACAGCGATTGACAAAATTATAATTTACAAAACTAATTAATGACTAACCAATGGCAGATTGTACTCTTATTCGCTTTTCGATCGATAAATGTAAGTTTGATATCAAGTTAGCAAAGAAGTAGGCAAAACATAGAAATCTTAGCATCACAATTTTAAAATCGTCACAGCTAATTAACATCCGTCCGTACTCCTAATCATTTTTTCAATCAACTGAAGTTAACTTCCTAGCAAAAATAGCAGATTTAGAAAACATCGCATGACAGATTTTAAGATGTTCCTTATTAACTAAAGACAAATCAATATCAAATTGTACTTTTAATCACTTTCTGATTGACAAATTTAACTTTATTCGAAGCTACCAAGGAAACAAACAAAACATAGAAAATATCGAATGATGAATTTTAAATTTGTACAACTAGCTAACAACTTCAACATCGTCAACATCAGGTGTTTGGTACTCCTAATCTTTTTCAATCGATAAATTTTATCTTGATATCAAAATTGCAAATAAGCAGACAAAATGTAGAAAGCATCGCATATCAAATTTTGAAGTTTTTCTTACCCGTAATAACTTTTTGGTCAGTAAATTTTAGCTTGATATCAAGTAAGTAAAGAGCCATATAAAACCAATAAAACATAGAAAATAGCGAATGACAAATTTTAAGTTTTTGCAACTAGCTCACGACTTAATAATATCTGATTGTTCTCCTGCCTGGTTTTTGAAAATATAATGCGTACACGAAGTCAAGCTAGAAACATGCCGAAAACCATAGAAAATATTGGTTGACAAATTTAAAGGTGTCTTGAGTGGTTCAAGACTAACCTATGGTAGATATACTCTTAATCGCTTATTCAACGGAAATGTAAGCTTGAAATCAAACAAGCAAAAAAGCAGACAAAACATAGAAAATACAAAAAGGAAAATTTTAAACTGCCACAATTTACCAACAATTAACAAATGACAGAGTATTCTGTTAATCGCTTTTCAGTCAGCAAATATCCTTGGCAAGAAGCCGACAAAACATAGAAAACATTAATTTACAAATTTTAAACTTTGAAAAACTATATAACTACTTAGTTTATAATGGCAAGCTGTTCTCTTTAACACTTTTTAATTTTAATTTTAATTTAATATCTAATAAACAAACAAGTAGACAAAACATAGAATGAATATTTTTAAATTTTCATAGCTTATTGAACGTCAGATTGCCGTCTTAATCACTCAAACAAAAGTCAATTGTTAACTTGATATCAAGTTAGAAAAAAAATAGAGAAAACTTTGAAACATCGAATGATACAAATGTTTTATTATTTATTATTTTAGATGTCAAAACTAATTTACGACTGACCGACGTCAGATAGTCCCCCTAATCACTTTCGATTGGCAAGTGCTATTTTGAAATCAAGTTAAAAAAGAAGGAGATGAAAACATCGAATGGGAAATTTTAAATTTTTGCCGCTGATTAAAGGCTACTTTAAAACGGAACGGCCTGCAACTAATTTCCTCAGATGATTTTTTGCTATTTTATCCTTAACATATACAGAATGACGTAATAGTTGTTATCAAAAGATTAATTATCTTATTATTTTCAAACCGAAGAATGCTTGAATATAAAGTACCAATTCCAAAAATCTCCAGTTGCTTTTACTCGAAAACAATATAACAATCCAAAAACTGTCTTAAGGACAGGAAAGAGGGACAATTTGTTGATAAATAACAATAAAAACACAAAAAAAAAAACAGTTCACCTCTCACAACCATGGAATGGAGTTTGTTGTTGTGTGCATAAAATCACACTTCATAGTGCCCAGTGTTCCATGCAACAACGACTTCTAGTTCTAGCATCGATTTTTGTTCATTTAGCTTCCAGCCATACAGAACCCAGCCTATATGCCAGAAGGCACTATTTTGCGACACGATGACTTCTTCTACAAAACAACACTCCCTCATGGAATCACCCTCACCGCTGCCGTACCACACCGCACCTTATCAAACAACTCTTCCTTTCTTTTATTCTAAAAAAGTTGCATCATCGTTGCAGTTAGCAGCAGCAGTACCAGTACCAGCATCTAGCATTGAGCTTATAGCGACATCATCATCATCATCACATCAGCCCCACAACACCCGTTGGATGCGTTGTAACGGCCGTTGCTCGGCTCTACTTTTCCTGCCTGCCCACTCCGCATAGAAGAAATACAAAAAAAAAGTCTCTGGGGGCTGGTTGGATGGTGTGTTCCTTTGCCGGTGCTGCACATCTGGATTCTGGAATAGATGCATGCTTGTTTTTCTATACCGATATACAATAACAACAATGTTCCTTAATTCGTACAGCACAAGCTCTGTGGCACATCGCATCGTAGCACTATGACGAGAAGACTCTCAACTGGCGACGACCGACGACGACGAGCCAACAAGACCAAGACCGACACCGAGAGACGAGTCAGAGTATGAGGTACAGTAGCGGTTGCTAGAGGGCGCAAACAATTATTGTTCCATTGGGTCGCTGACCTATCAAGTGATTTGAGAAAATATACGTCGACGTACATTTTTATATCAACGTGTATAGCTTTTTTTTTGTTGCTGTTGTTGTTGTTGTTGTTATTTTGTTGCGTAGTTGGGTCTCATCATCATCTGTGTTATGCTTTTTCTTATATTCTCGATGGTTTTTTTTATTGTATTGTTCTTATTCTAAGTTTATAAAAATATACAAGTCTTACAGCCATAAGATGGACCACGCGCTAGACTTGCATAGACAGTTTGTGTTTTTCACTTTGGTTCTAGTATTCCGATATCTCAGAACTTCCAGAGATTCATATTTGAATCTATCTATCTATAACCAGTTAAAGTTCAGTGGAGTATCTATTTCTATATCTTTGGTTATTATCTCCGACTTTAAGGGCCAGCATTGCCACTTTTATGTGGTTGGAATTATTATTTTATGCATTTTCAAACTTCCACGACTGAGCTGAAACCACAAATTTAATCTCTTTGTCTTACAAAGGTGTCAATATGATTTAAAAAAAGAACATGAGCTTATGTAGTCTGAAATTTTTAATAATTGTTTGTTTTTTTTTAATAAAACTTTGAAATTTGATTTGACCTATTGTAAACAAGAACCATAGATGATACCATGGGAAAAAAGCCCTCTTTTTTTTAAACAATTACAGTAAAGGAGTTATTGTTATAGGTACCCAACGTTAGCACATTCAAAAGACGGCAATCATTGGGATAATGAAGTGAATTTGCACTCATTTTGAATAACATGATTTTGCAATCAAAATAAACATTCAATTGAGGAGTAAGATAATTAACAGTCCTTTGACTGATAACTGAGGCCTCAAAATTACGGCTAGATCAAAAAGGGGAAATGTCTTGCATATTTGAAGAAAACCTTAATATTTCGTAGCATTTTTGACCACGTCGAATATAACTATGACCATTCCACATAACGTGGTCTTTGACATTCAAGGACAGTGACACAGCTAGCTGGTAGATCCTGCTTTTACGACAAAAGACGAAATTAATTTATAGAAGCATTTAATTCCACTTAGTTTTTATTCTAGAACAAGGATATGAGTCTAGAAACGAATCCGAAGAACTCAGGGTACAGTCATCAGCAAAACAACTGGTTGGATAAGAAATTTTAGGCAAGAGATTATTAATGAAAATGAGGAAGAGAGTCGTAGACAAGATTGAGCCTTGGGTCACACCAGCATTTATTTTGTAAATATCAAACTTGTTACCAACCAAATACAACTACTAGCGAATATAGTCTAAGAGCAAACAGCAAATTTTGGGAGTGGGTGTTAAGTTTTACAGGTACATGTACTGTGATATCGAATACCAAATTCTGGCAGGTTTTTTTTTCATCCTTTGGGACGGGAAATAGATTTTTTTTTAGCTCTAAAAATATCAATACCTACTTGCCGTACAACCGTTAAGGAAAAGCTTATTTATCTCAAAAACAGCTCCAACGATTTTGATAAAAAGATCAGTGTATTATTGTAGATATGGTGTAGGTACAATTTGGTAAGAAAAAAAATTACTAAAAACATTTATTAACGCTACCTTATACTTACTTACTTACTTTTCCGGCTCCCATTCCATGAAGGGTCTCTGCCTGAGATATTGCGGTCTTCCATCGGTTGCGGTCCCTCGCACGCTCGCTCCAGTCGTCGAGACCAAGTGCTCTTGCGTCTGTGACCGCCTGGTCCCTATAGCGGAGGTTCGGTCTTCCTGGTCGTCTCGAACTTGGGGGCTGGGATTCGAAGATTTCCTTAACGCTACCTACCTGTCATATATTTTTTTTTTTAATTTTCGGTTTTCTCGTTAACCACTCATCAGATTTCAATTAAACTTTTTGCACAAATATGTATTCAAATATGTAAAAGAAATACCGCATATACCAAAATTTTGGATTTTTAAAAAAAGATTGAAATTGTTGTTTGAAAATTCAATATTTCAAAATGGGTAGAAGAATTATTGTGAAAATTGAGTTTTAAATGAACATTAATATATACTTACTCCAAATTAGCATGCCTACCAAAAATATTATAAAATATTTTTTTTGAAAAATGTTACAAAACTTTTATATATAAGTAAGAAATTAATTTTTAAGAAAACGGTTCCAACGATTTAAAATTTTTTTTTGCATGTATTCATTTTTTTTCTTCAAGTAATCAAATGGTATAATTTTTTTGAGCTCTAAGCTATTTATCAGGCTGTTTAAACAATTAAAAGAACGACTTAAATGCTTTTTTACATTCTTTTTCTATAATTACTTCAATATTCCTTAAAGTTCTTCCCACACAAATTGATCATGAGAGCAATTACGTGCGATCCAGTCGTGCATTTTATTTTTTATGTGTAAGGACTTCAAAATTTGTGGTGGGGGTATTCTTGAAATGCAAGTTAAACTAAAAAATTGGATCCTCACAAGACTGTTGCTACACTTTTAGTTACAATTGTTGCCATTTTCCCACCGATGCAAAATTTTATCAAAACCGTTGAAACTGTTTAAAAACAAATAATAACTGATTTCAAGAAACGTGCCCATATTTTTGGACTAACAGAAATAATTGTTAGTTCATATAATTCAAAAACTGTCATGTATTACAGTTTTTCATATTACATAATTCCAATTTTTGTACATTTCAAAATTTTAATGAACGTTCAAATACATTTTTGTATTTGGGTCAGTGTCCTCCAGGGTCCGACTCAGCTTTTTCGCCTCCCTGGGCAAAAATAATATTTGCCGCTCTTTGTAATGACGCCTTATAAACCACATAATGTCACTGCAGAGATGGAGCGATTCTTAACCAAGTTTTAAAAAAGTAGGTTATAATTTCGATCGGTATGAATGCGATGTGGTTGGAATTGTGTGATATTCACATCAATATGTTATAGTATACTAGGGCTTCTATACAGGTTTATCAAATTTCATGAGTGTTTGTGTGTACATAAGGGAGGTCGTTATAAT
This sequence comes from Dasysyrphus tricinctus, assembly GCA_963921185.1. NCBI lineage: Eukaryota > Metazoa > Arthropoda > Insecta > Diptera > Syrphidae > Dasysyrphus > Dasysyrphus tricinctus. The sequence continues at coordinate 102,187,254 of OY992533.1, read as the reverse complement.
GGTTTTTTTTGAGTTTTAATATTTGAATGGGCCTTAATCAGCTCTAAATGAAGAACAAAATATTCCCTAATTTTTTCACATTTTTATTTTCATCCTCTATAGTCACTGTGGGGTAAATTAAATATCCCCTTGTTTTTGGAAATACGCGTAAAATCTTCGGAAAAATTAAGAGCATAGGTGAAAAGTATACAAGAAAAAAATACTACTGAAGGGGGGTAGATAATATCTCCCACCGCTTGGACGGGAAAATTTAATAAAATAATTGCATAAAATAGAAACAAAATTAATTAAAAACTACGGCAACACTTGCAGTAGTGCTTTGTAGTTTTTTGGAAAGCCAGAAGTCCATATTAATAGTTGATTAAGTATTAGGTAAATAAAGTTCTTTGAATAAACAATTTAACCTAAATCTGTTTTCAAACCTATATCATTTAAAAAAATATATATAATTTTTCTTCAAAATGTTGAGTTTGAAACAATTTTTTGCCGAAACTGTTCATCAAAAAAAATAAAAATAAAAACAAGCCGTAATAATGGACTTATGGCTTTACAAAAAGCTACAAAACATTACTGTAAGTATTTCTGTGGTTTTTTAATTATTTTTTTTTTTCTATTTTATGCAAATATTTTATTAAATTGTCCCTCCCGTTCAAGCGGGGGGATTATTATGCCCCTCCCATAAGATTTCTCTCTTGTCTAGTTCCCACCTACATGCTCTGAATTTTTTCGGCAGATCTTACGCGAATTTTCTGGTATGCAAAAAAAAGGGAAAATTTAATTTACACCTACAGCGACTATAGGGAATGAAAATAAATATCTGAAAAAATTAGGGAATTTTTGTTTCTTCATTTAGAGCCGATCTAGGCCCATCCGGGATGACATTTTTTTAACGTCCACCCAAGTGTACATAACTACATACAGCATTTTAATAATTTTTTTTTACTGACCTAAAAAATCTCTTAAAATCGGTGCAGTAGTTTAGAAAATAAAGATTAAAATGCCTTAAAGTTGGTTTATATTTATGTATCTTTTCTAAAATCGACTTACTTAAAATATTATTGACTTCTGTTTAATTGGAAATAACTTTTTTAATATAATTGAATAAAATACGCAGTAATTATGTAAGCCACAAAAAGAATAAGCATAAGAAATATTAAAAGAAATAGTCAAACTTTTTTTTGAGAATATTCAAGAAACAAAATGAAAGAATGTAATTCCTCCCCATTTTTAAATCCAAAAACCCATCCTCTAATATCTTTTTTAAATAAAATTTTTTATTTAAGCTTTTTTTGAAAAAAAGTAATTTTAAAACAAAAACTTTTGAAATTAAGAAAATGTTTTTTTTTTGCATTTTTACTTGCGATTATAGGTACTATAAGGCAAGTTTTGGATTCGTGCAAAAAAAAATTTTGAGGTAACAATCAAACATGATATTACGATGATAGAGAACACAAAAAAAGTGGGTGGCAAAATTCTGTCTGTCTGTCTGTCTGTCTGTCTGTTCGTCTACAGCCTAAAAGGCTCGATCGATTTTCTTCAAACTTGGTACTTAGTGGTTTTTGGTGATTCTGCCGACACGTTTTTTTCATTTTTTTTTTAGAACCAAAAATAACGGTACCTGTCATACATTTTTTTTGGCAAATTTACATAATCGTATTTTTCTCAAAAACGGCTCGACAACTTTTCTTAAAAAAAAATCAATAAATTTATTTTAGTAAAGGCTTTCTTTGAGTGGAAAACCATTTTTCAAAAATGGTTATTAATGGTACCTCCCAAGGAACCATTTTTTAAATTTTTGATTTTCTTCAAAATGGTATGACCGATTTCAATTATTTTTTTTATACAGAAGCTTCCAAAAAATATAAACAGTTTTGCTTACCAAAATTTTTGAAAAAATATTTTTTGGATTTTTAAAAAATGTTTCAAATTTTTTTTTTGAAAATCAAATATTTCGAAAACAACATGATCGATATTTTTGAAACTCGATGTTAAAGAGTTTTTTAGTATTTTCTACAATATTTTTAGAAAAAATTTAAATTAATGAAAAAATAACGGTACCTTCCATACAAAAGTGAAAAAACCGCGAAAGAAAATATTTTTTTGCTTGAAAACGACTCCTACGATTTTGATTAAACTTTTTTCATATACTAAAATTAGTACGATCTACCATCAAAAATTTTAACATTTTACACATAGCAACTATTAGTAGTACCTGTCATAGAACGTATTTTTTTATTTTGAGTTTTCTCGTTATCAGCTTAACGGATTTAAATGAATTTTTTTATATACAAATTTCAGATAATATTAAATAATATTGCATATCAAAATTTTAAAAAAAAAGTTTTTGGATTTTTAAAAAAAGTTTCAAACTTTTTTTTTGAAAATTCGATATCTCAAAAATGGGTTGACAATTTTTTTTCAAATTTTGGTTTTATATACACATAAATATATAGTCTAAATCTGCATACCAAAATTTGTTCTTAAAAATGTTTTAAGAATTTTATATATAAAAAATTAATTAAAAAAAAAACCGCTCCAACGATTTTAAATTTTTTTTTCCCATACAATCATATTCCATCATGAATTAAGATGGCATACTTTTTTTTCACCTCAAACTGTCAAAAGAGTTGTTTTAGCTAATTTAAATGTCGTTTTTCATGCTTCTCTACATTTTTCTCTCATAATTTCCATGTTTGTATATATACAATATTCTTAAACTCGCAGTGTCTTGAACATAAGAGCAAGTACGTGCGACCCAGTCGTGCATTTTATTTTTTAATGTTTCAAAGATTTATTACAATCAAAAAGTTTTAAAAATTTTTTTCTTCTAGAAAACTTTGTTCAATATTTTGTTTAATTTTTGTTTTAAGTATTCAATGATCTGATAAGTCAGTTCTTACTATTACTTATAGCTGTATACAAACATGCTTAAATTTAATGTATTAAAAACTACATTCTTTCGGAGTCCAGACGCAAATTGGCAAATGTTTTTCTTATGATACTATTTCGCAAAAATAATATTCTGCATGTAGTTTGGTTGGATTGAGTGAAATTTTAAAAATATGTGAATTATACAAGATGTTCCCATTTGGTATTTTTTGAGAATTAAGGTCGCAACCGGGGAAAAAACTATCCCGACAGTAGATTTATGCCTGAAATCCGGGACATCTCGGGTAACGCTAATAACTGTAATGCTTCATACTAAATTATAACAAAGTAAAACAATTTAAGCTTATGGTTATGACAATTCAAGTAGGAAACGACACATTGTTAAAAATCCAAATACAGAGTTGTAGTATTGATATTGACTTTTCATCACATTCGTTCAAAGTAAGTTTTTAAATGTTGGCCTTTTATTTTTCAGCTTCATGAGCAGTATGAGGAGTTTGTCAATGAATAGTTTACTGAAAGGCTTTTTCCTTACTAATAGCTGTATCGGAAAACAATTATTTATGCCTTGGTCAGTTACAAAATTCATAAAATTACTTTTTAGTAGCTACCAACCAGCCTAAATTTTCAATTCAACTTTTACCGCCCGGGGCAAAATGCCCGGCTCACCCTCATAGATCGGGCCCTGGTTTCCCCATTAAAGTGGATAGTACAAAAATTATAGGAATCACCGACAGTCCCCACTTAACAAAAAAAAAATTATTATTAAGTAGCCCCTGTCTGTAGAACAACCTAATCAACTAATTTCAAAGAGCCAGAATCGTGCATTAAAAGGTTATTCAAAAAAATATTACGTATTACTTCAGGATATAGAAATTTTTGTGGTGGGTACCGTAATTTTTAGTTCTTCGAAATCTTAAATAAAGTATGAACAAAATCTACCGTCCCAATTTTTCTTCATGTCAAGTTTGATCAGGAATATGTTGTAAATTCATTGCTTGCATTAGATTAAGATTTTACAAATAATTGAACAAACGTACCTAATTAAAAACAAAAGAGTTATTAATTGAAAATAAAGTTAAAAAAAAAACATTGATTGAAAAAAAAAAATAAAAAAAAAGTGTTTCCATCGTTTACTTCTAATATTTTCTGACAGTCAAAACAAAAACCGTAAATAAAAACCACAGTACACAAATCTAAAAGGCATTATACTGCACAGGTTCTCAGTCGAAAATAAAAAATGGCTGTGAACGTGAGAAAGAAAACACACATAAAAACAAGAACAAATTAAAATTGAAATTGTCAAAAATAAAAATGGCTGGGAACGTGATGACTTAAATACACGTAAAAAACAACAACAAATATTGACATTTGATACAAATTTTGATATAGATATGCGCAGAACTGAACAAAAATCAAAACTCTAATGATATTACATTTTATATGTGCACTATGTGAATAAAAACTAGAATTGCGTGTGCTGTCAGAATTGTTATCAAAACCAGCCAATAGTCAGAAGGTAATGGGTGGGCTTCAGGAAGAATAAAAATGACTTCATTCAAAGATAGAATTGATAAAATTTTTTAATTAAATTCGGTTCAATGATAATAGTTTTTCTAAAACCAAGAGTGTGGTAAAATTGATTTAAGCATAGTTTGCAGTTCCCATGCGAAAAAAAAAATAAAAATTTTCAATACGATTTTTCATCTATTCTGTGCACCAACATATGCCTAAAAATGTAAAAATAATTATTTTTGGATGCCAAAACCATTTGCATGCAAATAATGCCTTGAGGTGAATATAATTTTTTTTTGAAGTGTAAGTCGACCATCAAAAAAAAAATATTTTATTCAACATACTTTTTTTCACATGCAAAACAATTGCCGGTCTATTGTTTTGCATGACATTCCATGACATCAATCATGCAAACATTTAATTTTGCATTTCACCTTAATTATTTTTGACATACGAGAATATTTGGGTAGGTTTTATTTTGCGCACGGAAACTGTGAACTATAGGCTTTAAGGCAGTAGATTTGTTTTACGAAAAAGTACAGGACATCTACTGTTACTGCAGCAAAGTGGCAACGCTGGTACTTATGTTTGTAGATTAATATATTAGTATATTACATATGTAAAAATTAGGGATCGGTGATAGAACTGACCAATTTTGTGGTCAACACAGATTTTAAAAAAATCGTGGAGCCAAAATTTCACCTTATCTTTTTTAAAAAGATCTTGCTCAAGATATGAAAGGGAAAGCTCCTGGTTTAGAAGTATTGTTTGTACATTTTTTATTTTTAACTTTACATTTGAAAAGTTTTTCAAACAAATTTCGGGAACAATTAAATAAATCCGATTATACAGAAAGTGGGAACACTTACCATACAACATCGGACAGACGACAGCTAACATCATATCTCCACTTGGCCTCTTTGTCTTGAACGAGCATAGTATTTGCCCCCGTATTTGTTAGCCTCGCTGTGCGTAGTAAGAAAAAATAAAAATAAAAAAATAAAAACGAGAAAGATGGAGCTGATGTTTGCTCCATGCAGCAAGGGTTACGGCCAGGGGCCGCCGGATACTATGCGACCCAGTGTGCAGATGGTTGATCCTGTGGCTTTTGATTGGAATCAAAAAGAGGGGAGCATTTGCATTGCGTAAAAATATAATAATTTTTTTTTGTTCTTTAAAAAAAAGGGCAGCCAGCACCAGAGTACATCAGAGTTACACATATATTAAAAGAAGAAGACAACGACGGACGACCAGAGAGCTATATAGCGATTGTATGTCAAGTGTTCAATTACTTTATATAAAAAGTTTGCTACGATGCGATGCATTGGATGTTGCTATATGATTAGTTGTTGCAACGACATCAACGACTTGCAACTTGCGCCAGGGTAATATAATGGACGCCACGCACTGGGGCAGTTCATTTAGTTTTAATGATTTCAGACTTGGTTGTTATTATTTTAAATTGGAGTATCTAGTTCAATCGGCAAAAATAAATATTGGCTACAAGAGCGATTATGAATTTTTTTCTATATCTAGTACCAGTAGCCTATCGTCATAGATCAGCAGATCAACATACATCATAGATACACATTTTAAGTGGTTGTATGTTTGCTTAGTGAGTTTGGGTGTGGTGTAACGTCATGGCTATCCTGTATGGTCGGATATGGGGTCAGTTCTTGTTTTGACCAATCAAGAGTCAAACAAATTAAAAAAAGAAAGGCTTCACCTTAACTCTTAGCTTAAGCCCGGTTTTTTAGTTTTCTTCACGCCCCACTTCTCTTGCCAACAAACTTTCACGATATCAAATTCAATTTTTCCAATTTACACAGCATCTAAGATCACACCTCCTGAGACCAACCCACTTCAAAGACTTCAAAATGTCTCCATTTACAATTATTATTCTTTCCTAAGAGTCGGCTGTCATCACGAAATTAAACTCACCTACTCAAATTCAGCCCTGAAATGGGGAGTACCTACATAATGTCTGTATGTAGGCCACTTCTTATCTATCAACAATAAAATCGTAGGTTTTATTTTTTTAATCAAACCACCCAAGTTATATATTTTTCTTTTCATTCATTTTTTGGACATGTTCAAACAGGAATATTATGCTCAATTGGAAAGAAAGAGATTTTGTCATGAAATCATGATGAAATTGCATGACGAAATCATGAAATGCACAGCACAACATAAGGAGTTCTTATAATATTTTTAAACGTGTGCATAATAATTATTGTTCTGAACAAATAATGGTTTTTGTCTTTAATCAGTCTTTTCATTCAATTCAACCCTTTTATTTTTTTGCAAACGAAGAAAAAATTAGTACAAATAAAAAAGGGGCTTTAAGTGGTTTTCATGTTGGTTCTTGAATGGTTTAATGGGGAGTTGGATTATATTATTTTTGAAAATTCATGTTACGACATGTTTAAAACTAAGCCAGTTATGATTCTGCACCTGCATTCTAGGATTATGGTGGATGCAGTTACATATGTAGATACGTCAAGGGCATTTATCTTAATGGTGGTAAAGTCGAGTTAAAGCTAAGCTTTTTAAAAAGATGCTAAGCTGTCTTTGGTGTTTAAAATCTTGACACACGAGGAGAGCAAAATTACTATTCAGGTCTTAGGTAGGTACATACCTACCTACTGCATGTTTAATTTTAAAAATTCCCGATAGGTAGAACCTATTAAATCAAGAAATGTAACAGTGGAACTCTTAGCTCTTATTATACTTGAAGTTAACTTAGCAATGAAAAACTAGCCATTTGACAAACAAAATTAAAGTTTCTTACATTTATTAGTACCTACCTTTATATAAATCACCAACAGTTATATAATCGTTTAAAAATTTTCGGAATTTGAAGTGATATAAAAATAGTTTGTGATTCATTTTTAAGCCTAGGAAAATTAGACTTTCACTTCGAAAAAATTCCGACAGAGCTGAATTTTGGTGGAAAGATTTGTTTCCATTTTTTGAAAAATGGTTTTCCATCCAAAAGAATTACTGAGAGTAATTTATTGAATTTTTTTTAAGAAAAGTTGTGGAGGCGTTTTTAAGAAAGTTACGATTATGTGAAATTGCTAAAAAAAAATTATAAGACAGGTACCGTAATTTTTGGTTCTAAGAAAAAAAAGAAAAAAATATTTGGGGGTTGACCAAATAACGCTGTTTTCCAAATTTGAAGAAAATTGATACAGCCGTTCGTAGGCTGTGGCTCGACGGACATACAGACAGATGGAATTGTGAGATCAACTTTTTTCGTCTTCTCTATAATCGTTATAGCAAGTTTGATCAAAATCTCGAGTTCCATTTTTTTACGAATGCATGGCATACCATTTCTAAAGTCCAAATGTAATCCTAATTTTTGTTAAGGGATCTCGGTAAGGCGATCACAGCGAACCTGTCGACCAAATGTCAACCTACAAAATCGTGTTTCATGAGAACACTATAGAGTGGATATACAATGGGGAAGATGAATAAAGTGGGTCTCAATATTCTCTCTGTCTGTCTGTCTGTTCGGCTACAGCCTAAACGGCTTCATCGATTTTTTTTTAGAACTTAGTACATACTGGTATTTGGTGATTCTGCCACACGTTTTTTCATATTTTTTTACAAACAAAAATAGCGGTACCTGCCACACATTTTTTTTTAGCAATTTTAGAAAATCTTATTTTTCTCAAAAACGGCTTCACAACTTTTCTTAAAAAACAAACTCAAGAATTTTTTCGAGTAAAAGATACCTCTATATGAAGGAAACCGTTTTTCAAAAAAATATTATTAATGGTAGGTACATCCCAAAGAAACATTTTCTTTATTTTTATTTTCTTCAAAACGGTACTTACGATTTCAATCATTTTTTTTTATGCAGAAGCTTGCAAAGATATGAACTATTTTCTAACCAAAATTTTCAAAAAAATATTTTCTGGATTTTTAAAAAAATTTCAATTTTTTTTTTGAAAATCAAACATTTTGAAAGCTAGCTAGATGTGGTTGATTTTTTTGAAACTCGTCATTTAAGAGATTTTTAACACTCTAAGAAATATTTTAAGAAAAAAGTTTAAATTTCTGAAAAAATAACGCTACCTTCCATTAATGTTAAAAATCGCTACAGAAGATAATTTTTTTCTTAAAAATGGCTCCTACGATTTGATTCAATTTTTTTCTGAAAATTCGAAATCTCGAAAACGGGTTGACAAATTTTTTATTTTTGTTTAATATCCACATAAAAAATACTTAAGGTTTTTCCTTAAAAATATTTTAAGAGTTTGATACATACAAACTATTTTTTTTTGTTAACCGCTCCAAATATTTTTAATGTTTACTTGCGATATATAGGTACTATAGGGCAAGTTTTGAAATTGTGCAACAACCATTTTTGAGATAACAATCAAACATAACATTACGATGATAGAGAACACTAAAAAAGTGGGTGGCACAGTTCTGTCTATCTGGCTGTCTTTTTGTATCTGGATATACAGCCTTAACCAATAGTACGCGATTTCCTTCAAATTTTGAACTTAAGGTTTTTTTGTAACTCTTTGAAGGAAAAATTTAATTTCTTTTTAGCTCTTAAAATAACGGTACTATCTCAAAAATGGCTTGGTTTTGATAAAATTTGTGGATAAAGTGTACTTTTTGGGAAAAAATATCAAAAATCTTTATTAACAGTACCAGCCGTATAACGGATTTCAATTAAAATTTTTTGCACAAAAACTTCCTTACAATATTAGTAATACTGCATACCAAAATTTTGGAAAAAATAAATTTTGGATTTTTAAAAAAGAATCAATTTTTTTCTGAAAATTCAACATTTAAAAAACGTGTTGATGAACTATTTTCAAATTTCATTTTTAAATGTATATTGATATTTACTCAAAATTGGCAAACCAAATATTTTTTTGAAAAATATTACGAAAATTTTATATATTAAAAATTAAATTTTAAGAAAACGGGTCACACGATTTTAAATTTTCTTGTACATAAATTCATATTTTTTCATGTCATCAAATGGCATACTTGTTTTTGAGCTCTTAATTATTTATCGGTGAGTTTATACAATTAAATAAGAACGATTTAAAAGCTTTTTAATACTTTTGGCTGGCTGAATGAAAAACCTTCCAGACTTTGGTATTCGATATTCCGATAGATGTAGCTGTAAACCCTCATACCCAGATTTTGGTTATATGTACATACACTCTCAAAAAAGCTGTTGGCTTTTGTACTTGTATTTAAAAATGAAAAATCATACAAAATATTCCTAAAAACAATAAGTGTGCAAGTTTCAAAAATTTACTACACTTAAAATGAAAGCAAAACACAAAATTTGAAAAATGCGGGTAATATTTGTTTGAATTATCTTTCTAAAAATAGATAGGTATACATAAATATTTTTTATAGAGCATCATTCTGATTTTGGTGAATTATTTCTGATATTTCGATTTTGCAATCCTATACTTTCAAATATTCATATCTCGATTCACAATTTTTTTTAATTTTTTTTACATTATGATGATTTTCTGTATTTCAATGATCTACCGATCGCAAAAGAAAAAAACTTTCTATCATTTTTCGTTTATAAAATAGATTCTAGATTTTCTCCTTGTTTACCCTCATTTACCCTACCGAATTTCAAAATATCACGTAGTTTGTAATTTTTAAATAAAATTTTCTTTAAGTGGCATTTTTGTATATCCTTACCATCTAAGTTGAGGCAGATAATTGAAAAAACCCCAAAAATTGAGAGTAATTGCTATGCCTTGACCACTTTTCGACAGGCAACACATGCACAAATTGTTTTTTAAGACGCTGCCTACAATACTGTATACCGCTCATCTGGTACCTTTATGACGGTAGGTCGTCCTATGGCGGAATCTTTTTCTATAATAAAAGGCATTAAAAAACACAAAAATATGGAAGGAGGTCGCCCGCATTTTTTTTCGAGTTTGGCTCTACTCTCCAGTTAGTATTTGGTCGAAATCATTCAGTTATACAAATATAAATATTAGTGAGTTGAAATTTTATTTCCCTCAAGTCTTAGAATTGTTGGAATTTTAGTCTCAGATAAGACGATACTTAAAAGATAAATTTCTTGTGCCTCATTTCCAAATCAAATAAAAATTGTTGAAAAAAGAAAAGAATGTTTGCGTACATAAAGTTAAAATAACGTGAAGTCATAGTTACTGTTTCCATACATATTTAATTATTCATTATTATAATAATAATGCATTACTTTTGTGTATCCTTACTACTTCCATGGAATTGAACCAACTGAGAGATTTCTTTGGAAAACGTTTAATAAGTGAAACAAAAAGGATTTTGAAATACATATTTGTCTTTAAAAAATAAGTTTTTAGTCACATCGCAGTATAATTAATTGAAAACATGGTTTCCGAATAAAAAAAAATACGTATACGCCATAGATACCTTCTTTCTTAAAGTTTTGCTTTATTATTATATTATAAGAAAAAACATTGGTTAAATATAAAAACAATTCTCTTGTGATAAAATATGAAGTACAGTCTGTCCCAAAAGTAAGTTTCGTTTAAAATTACATACCTAAAAAAAAAAACTTAAATACTTAAACTAAAAATGTAAATAAAATAATATGTACGACTGAGTCACTTTATATTTCTGTTGAAGCTGAAGGCAATAAAAAGTTTTGTATGTATGTATGTATGAATTGCATTGTTTTCTTAATACAGTAATATATCTTTCATTAAAGAGAAAGTGTTGAAAAATAAGAAGAAAATGATTTATATTATCTATTAAAAAAATATTTTTGAAATAGGTAATCAGTAAACCTTAATGCTTGAAGCTGCAAATTTTGTAAAAACTTGCCACTTTCAAGATTGTGAAAAGGATATGAAGCTGTGAAAACCTTAAAGGCCATTTTTGATAAAAATGAAAAAAAAAAAAGAATTGTAAAGAACAAAAGCATTACCATTAGTTTAATTTTTTGTCTGAATGCTTAGCCAAAAATTACTAAATTTTTATTGCAAACAATTCGAGCATCAAAAATACTCAAAGTAATGTAATTTCTTGGAGAATCTCTAAAATGAAAAGGAAAATAAACTGGGCGATAGCAAACAAAAGCAATGTAAATTTTTATAATTGGTCAATACAAAACAACTGCCTGTTTTCTCTTGAAAAATAAAAATGTACACAGACTGTACATTAGGAGTGTCGAAGTTTTTTTTTATTTTTATGTTCAAAATGGGTATTGTGGATCTTGTAAAGGGTTTAGAAAGAAGTAATTTTTGTTCTGGGACATTTGGCAAAATTGAATTTTGAGACCCCGCAGCCGTTTTTAGGTTAAAAAACCTCAATTCGAAAAGCGGTCTATTCGCATCAAGCCCAATTATAAAAGAAATGCATAAAATGGCGCCCAACAATGCTTTTTAAGAATCTCTACCTTGGGAGTTGATAGGTACTCCAAACCACTTAACATTAAACAAAAATGTTTCCATAATGAGTTTCTGGCTTGATTTCATTGCCTTCCTTACATTACAGCACATTTCAATATGAAACATAAAATTAGAATAGGAACCTCTCTCCTTTGTTTAAATCTATATTTACTTTTCCGATTCTCCAGGGATTATTCAACTTTGTTACATTAACCCCATCAAACCAAGTCTACATTCAAGTTGTATAGTATTTGTTTTGATTAAAAAATGTAAACCATCTTTAATAAATAAATTAGCCGTCCCAATTCCACATTTATTGACTATGTACTGCATATGTGTCAACTTTCTTCAATTTAATTTAACAAAAATAAAAAAAAATAAATTATTACGCAACAGTTAGCCAGCAGAACTCATCATTTCATATTTATCTATAGCTATATCGCACATAATTTCGTCCACTTAGCGAGAAAAAGAACTTCGCGAATAAAAAAAAAAACCGGAGGCTAAAATCTAAATTGTGTGTTCAACTCACGCATCGCGTTATATAGCCTCTCCATCTCCTCCACCACCCACTCACTCTTATTCAGCAGTGGATATACACCACTTAACAACCCCCAAACCGTATAACAGCAACCATCGTATAAAAGCCAAAGCTAGCTAGCTATACAACAACAACAGCAACAAGCTGAAATAGGTAAAGTACAGTCAATCATTTTGTGGGCTAGTCGAAGTAATCTTTCTCTTCACCGCCACCGACCACAGCGCTCGTCGTTGTATAGTATCTGTTGTTCTGTCCATTCCGTCGTCGTCATCGCATCGTGTGTATCTCTAGCTTTTATATATTTTTTTTTGTACATATCTGATTGGGGCTCGTTTGGTCGGCGGCGCGGTGGTGGTGTTTCCCCTCAACTGGTTTTTGGCATAGTCCAGTGCAACAATCCATAGTAGTACTCCAGCACAGCACTTACTCGTTCAATTCTCTCAACTCGAACCCAAACGTTAATTTTGTAATGTGCCTACGATTTTCTTGTTTTTGTTCTTTTTGTTTTGATCGGTTTTTTCTTCTCTGTTATGCTACCATTCGCGCGCGCGTTATTTATAAATACAGAAAATCTTCAAATGCTTTGTATTTACTAGATTTTTCTATATACCTAGATTATTTCAAGTTTTTCCGGATTTTCTTTCGGCCCAGCATGGGTGTGTGTTGGGGTATGAGGGGTTTATTTCTTGTCTCCATACAGAATACACCATATAATTTTCTTCTCTATAAACGAGCTTGGTGGAGTACTTTTCAAAGAGAAAACTTGTGGAGCAAATAATGTAGATACTCTTTGGGGGTAAATTATTTAATATGTATGGAAAAGAAGAGTTGAGTATTCAAGTTGATGCGCAGAGCAAAATCAAGAGACTTTTGTTAGTCAATCAATACTAAGTATTAAATACTATACTGCCGTCCTAAGAAAAAAGGACATAAATGCTAAAATTCAAAAATTGAGTTAGTACCTACCACAAATTGGAACCGAAAACTAGTTAACTATTTTTGTGTAAGCCTTTAAAGTCATATTTCCAACTGCAAATGGCTAAAAATCACGAACGCAAATTTCATTGCAAATTTCAAACAAGTTGATAATGTGCCTATTCTTAGCTTAGGCGCCAGTTATAGCTATCATAGAAACTCATCATTGAAAATTTTAATAATAGATTTTGAGATGCTTTGAAAGTAAAATCAATTAATATTTTTTGATGGACAAATAAAGCTCAAGACTTAATAAATACTTCTAGTCAAAAAAAATTTCAAATAGGCCCAACTTTCTTCAAAAAATTACTTTTAATTTTTTAATGATCATTGGTAAGGTAGTTCAATCATTAAAATAAGAAAAGTGTTTTTATGTTGAAAGTAAGGCATTTTTGATTTTTTTTTTTTGGCTAGAAATATTAATTAAGTCTTAACCTTTATTTGTTCATCAAAATAATAAATGATGTTACTTCATAAACGTCTCAAAATCAATCATTAAAATTTTCAATGATGAGTTTCAATGATAGCTATAACTATCACCTAAAAAGTAGCAAGTTCACTTTTCTTAGTATTCCCCAAAATTACTATAAATTATGCGAATACAAAAATAAATTCAAAAATTATTTCATTTGAAGACGGACACAAAATCATTAAAATGCATTTATCTAAAAACTACTTAAATGGAGATACGCCCTTTTTCCTTATGAAGCAGTATACCTACCCAATTTTCCTAAGAAACTAATTGAATAACCAAATTAATATAAAAAGTATTTGGCACGAGTACGATAACTTGGATGCCGAAAATTGAAAACGGATTTTTGTACAGGGGTCAAATACAAGCATTTTCTTACTATCAAAGAGGAGGGGGTCTATATCACCCCGTTTAGGACGTCGTAGGGGCGATTTAAAAAAAAACGACTTAAATGGATACAAAACATTGAAAAACAACGGCAATACTTAAAATTCACAGCAATAACGTGTTTTAAGGCCAGAAGTCTGTTCTTCAATCTTACATTATATTATTTGTGTCAGTAGTTTTCAAAAAATTTGCATTCAAACTCAAAATTTTGATACAAAAATGCAAACAAAAATTTTTGGATCAATTTTTCTCAAAATTGTGAAATGGAAAACTAAATTTTCTCTTTATGGTCAATGCTTGTATTAATACTAAATCGAACACAAATAACAGAAAGCTTTTATGTCTTCTAGCTTTTGAGAAAATTGAAAATTACTGATACTATTTAATTTCCATTTCACAATTTTGAGAAAAATAGATCCAAAATTTTATATAAGGTTTTATAATACAAATTCTATATACTACTGAAATAAATCAGCCAAGTAGAAGCCTTAGCATTAAGGGTTGGACTTGTTGAATTATTGATTCAAAATTCAATTCAAAATTTTGTTTTGCGATTTTTAAAAAAAAAATTGAGTTTGAATGCAAATTTTTTTGAAAATTATTGACACAAGTAATTTAATTTAATTGTAAGATTAAAGAACAGATTTTTGGCTTTTAAAAACAATATTGCTTTGCATTCAAAGTATTGACGTTGTGTTTTAATATTTGTTTATCCATTTAAGTGGTTTTTTTTTCGAAAACTGCCCCTACCTCCTAAATGGGGTGAGATAGACCTCTACAAAAATCCGTTATCAATTTTCCATTCCTGCCAACAGCACGCACTCAGGAATGGTTGAGAGTTGTAAGTCACTAAGCCCTGGTTCTCCACGAGCTGTTGCGCCAT
The DNA here is from genome assembly GCA_963921185.1 of Dasysyrphus tricinctus. Classification (NCBI taxonomy): domain Eukaryota; kingdom Metazoa; phylum Arthropoda; class Insecta; order Diptera; family Syrphidae; genus Dasysyrphus; species Dasysyrphus tricinctus. The sequence goes on along the minus strand of OY992533.1, from coordinate 102,172,189 downwards.
CCAATTTATTTTATTTATTTATCGTACTCTCCCAAAGTATTTATTCAACCGAGGTTGCTTTTATAGCTAAATTAAAATATTAATTATATTAACAATTTTGCACATCAATATTAGACATAAACTCAGTCGTAAGGGTATTAGTCTGCCAAAAAGATGATTCCAGGATAGAATCCCAGAAAAGTGCATTTTGTTTGCCTTTCAAGGCTAAAAGTTAAAAGTTATTTAGGGTCCCACAAGACCCTAAGGAGTGTCGATAGTTACATTTCTTAGGCTCTTTGTAGCTATCAATGTGTTGTGAAACTTTTTAAGGCTTCGTAAAAAATAAGTTTTTTTTTTCATGTAAATGTGAGTTAAGGCCTTACCTATACCTAGTTAAAATTTTTATTTTTGAAAAATTGGATTATTCTTTTAAAACTCTTAAATGTGTCTTAGATCTTAGAGTTTACTTATGATGAATGAAGTAAAGTTGCATGTTCAATGCTCATCAAAATCGATATAGATATTCTTCTTAATTTCCAAAGAATATCTATCCGATTATCCCCAATCCGAAAATGAATACATACCATCCACTTTTAACCTCACGAGGCAGCCATAGTTTAAAACAAAAAAATACTATAAAGTAGGTACCTCAAAAGGATTGCGTATAATATCTCGACTTTTATAATATCGACTCCATAATGTCGATTTTTATAATCTCTACACAAAAAATCTCGAATAATAAAAACATCGAAAATAATTTCACCAACTTTTAAAAATGTCGACTTTTCAGAATATCGACTGTCAAAATGTCGATAGGGATCGATGTTTTAACAGTCGACATTTCAAAAGTTGACATTTTAAATGTCGAGATTATGATCAGATCATAGCTCTTGTAAACATCATTCCCTTAACTATGATCTGATCATTATTAACTAATTTTGCACTGTCGATTTCTATCGCCTTTTTTGTATGGGAAAAATACCGACAAGTTGATAAAAGTCAATGCTTTTCTTGACTTCTTTCATGGCAGTCAACTTTTTGTCAAGTCGATATTTCAAAATGTCAACATTTTAATTAGTCGGTAAAAACAAAGTTGGTATTTTTACTTGTAGTTAAGTCGGTAAAAATCGGCATTTTAACAAGTCAACTTTTTTTGACGATCATTCGTACGTAACCCGAGTCTTACGCTACATATCTGGATATCTAAACTAGGATTTCATAAGAACTTGTAAGAGTCGTGTCTGCTATAGATACTGGAAGCTTCTTGAACACTGTTAAGTGGGAAAATTGATTCAAATTTAGTTTGAATCTATATACTCCTGATATCAGAGTTAGCCCTGAAATTTAAAATTCAAAAATCATAAAACATGTCAGAATCTATACAACATTTCTTGAAGGCAGTGCTTAATCTCTAGGGAATCTCCAAATCGATAGCTGCTACTGAGACAAAACTGGATACCACATGCAAAGCCTTGGAGGATGTTATGCATAGCATACATTATTTGTTGGGTGTGTCAGATATCTGGATCTATTTTCAGATTGAGATCGGGTAAATGAGATCTCAGAGCCCTCAGCAAACTCAGTCTCGTGAACAAGATAAGCAAAATTTCTCAGTTCTGCTGTGAAATTACTAAGGAAAAAAATATTGGATTCGCTTACTCATTTTTTGCTGGAAAAAATTAGCTGAGGTTTTTGTGATCTCATTGTTCTGACCATGCCTTTTTTGTTTGAAAATTGGATTTCAGTTAGCGAACGGAATACATATCGTCAGCTTTCTTTAAAAACCTTGTAAAAACAATTTGAAAAATAGTTCACCAGACATAAAAACAGATTTAATAGGTAATAAAATGGAATTCTTAGATCGTTAAAGTTTGGAAAACTGATTGCTAGGATAAAAAAAGAACCATTACAAGACAATGATACTTGAGTTCAGAGATTTTTTTTGATGTGAAGTACACAACAATGTCATTTTTAAGGGTTCACATAACTTTGTATGGCAGGAACATGTTTTTTTCGTCATACAAAAATAGACAATTTTCTGCTAGAAGTTGAAGTTACCTATAAACTTAAAAAAAATGTAATTATTTTTTTCTTTAATTTTAAATTTGAAAATTATTTTTTCAAAAAAATATTTACAGTAAAAACTTTATTTAGAATGTATATTAGAGAAAACATTTGGGCTTTTAAAAAAAGCTACTGCATGGCATTCTTCCCGTTGTTTTTAATAATTTTTTTTTTTATTTTGAATCAAAGTTTTAGAAAACTACACTTTCCGCCTGAACGGGAGGAAATAGACCCCCTTTTCTATACGATTTTTTCTCGTCTGAATCTAATCTATAATCACTCTTTACCCATAATTAGTAGATAACTTAAAATGAAAAGATGCAAACGAAACTAGGTGAAATAAAAATCTGTAAAAATTAGGAGTTTTTTGATTTTCTAGTTATGTAGAGTCATTCGATGCCTATTCAGCCCGAAATTTCAAAAAAATCAAAAATTGTCACAGTTTCGTTTATAACAGTTATTGGCCTATAAAACTTACCCTCTGCACGAGATACAGATTCATGCTAGTACAATGAAAAGTAGCACTCATTGAGACCTTTCCAATGATATAGGTCATAAAAAGTCACAACGATAGGAAGCAACTAATACAATTAAGCCTATTTTCCTTAGCCAAGGACTAACATCGGCAAATTTTGTATGGAGTGGCAATGATAACAATAACAAATTTTTTTATTTTATTTAACTGACAATGTCAAGTTTTTTTTGCTGACAAAGTGTGACAAATTTTCGGGATATTCACTTTTAATTTCTTACAGAATAGAGCCCAGGTTACTTAGAACGGGTTGTCAAGTAGTAATTTTTGTGAGAAAAAGGCTGGTTTTGAGTGTTATATAAGTGAGAATACTCCCTTTTCCCTCAAGAACCTATAAAAAGTGTTCAAAGAAAGTTTCATAAAGCCACCTTTAAAATATTTTTACCATTTTCCCATCAGCCGAAGAAAATTAAACAAAAAATGGCAAAACTACTCAGTTTCTTGCAAATATCTAAATAACCGTAATTGTTTTCAACAAAAAATAGTATTTTTTTATTATAGCTTATGAAACTCTAAGAAGCTTATAGCTTATGAAACTTAACAAAAGTGACATAAAGCCAAATTTTAAGGGTTGGCCTAGCGTCGCTTTTATAAAGTGACATAAGGCCAATTTGGCATTGTGTCACTTTTAATACTAGCGTACCTGTTATTTTTTTCATTTTTCATTGAAAAATTTCATTATATCCAGTTTCTGTAAATGCCTAAGAAACTTTGCATACACCCAAATTTGCACCCACCCTAAATCCTATCGTGAGACCAAGCAGGGGGTTTGCAGGGGGGCAACATGCCCCCATCCATACCTCACTGTTTATTTGAAAATTTTTATATTTCGCAACCCAAATAAAGGAGAGGTTTTATTAAGTTTTTGAAATTTAAAAATTCGCAATAAACAGTGAGGTATTTAAATTTGGCCTTATGTCACTTGGCCTTATGTCATGGCACCTATTTGTCCCAGGCAAGATGTTGAAAAAATTTCTTTCAGCTCTTCTTAAATAGTTTCTGTACTTTTTTTTTCAAAATCTATTGCATCTTAGAAAAAAATACCATAATATTTTTTCTGAAGAATTTCATGAGCTATAAAGGGTGCTTCCTAGACCTTTGGTTTTCAATCTAGCAGTACTTTTTTCGGAGTTGGTCTTTTTGACAGCTGTCACTTGATTTATGCTCAGTTTGGTTTGCCATTTCATAATGAATACACTTTCTCCTGAACAACGTTTGCAAATCGTGCAAATTTATTACCAAAATAATGGTTCGGTTCGTGCAACGCGTGCTGCGTCCAATATTCGGTCGGCTTAATCGCCCAGCAGAGTCGGTAATTCGAGCAACCATGGATCGGTTTTGCACCACGTTTACTCTAGGGGATAATGCGCATCCTCAGAGACGCCACCGCCGTACAGTGCGCACCGAAGGCGCTTGCTGCTGTGGAGCAGAGTATCGAAGAAGACCCGAATGAATCCATCCGCCATCGCGTCGAAAATAGGTCGTAGAAAATTCGTGGTCGAAAATTGGGCCTCTTGGCTGGAGTTTATTCGAGCCAGCCACGGCGCAGCGTCCACTTGCCCAAAATCATTTTTAAAACATAATGGCAAACCTTAACCTTTATAATAAAGCTAAATTCTTGGCCAAAACATTGAATTATATGCGTTTTACGGTGCAGTGCAATAACACTGGCGGTAATAACGCCCGTGGGCATTATTACCAAAATAAAAGGAAAAAACATGCCTCACTGTTTATAAAGAAATATACCTAGAATTCGTAAAAAGTTCGTATATTAGACAATTTGACTGTATAAATATAATTCTACGTTGATTTTGTTGTAAAATAAAATTTAATCGAGTTATTGAATAAAACCCAAATCACTTTTTTTTCAAGATGGCGGCCTTTCTGTTTCCCTGGACCCCAAAAAAACTTGGTATCATAATGAGTAAGCCAAACCCAAATTTTACAAAAAGAGTTGCCTATCGATTGATGCCATTTCACTATATTTTTTGACTAAATTTGCTACACCATGAAGTTCTTGAAAGAATTTACATAAGCTGCAGTTTGTACCATCACATTTTGTTATAAGAAATAGATGGCTTTTGAGAATTGAAGAAAAAAGGCATTTTACCCTCTATCATCCCTCTAAAAAATTTTCCTCCAGCCTCAATTTAAGGTATTTTTTAGGAAATGCTTAAGACATCAAGACAGCTTTGTCGGATTTTTTTTCTAAGTGAAAGTCTAATTTTCGTAGACTACATTGGCAACACTTCATGGAAAACAGCACTTTTCTAACATTAGCCAATACCAAGTGAAGAGAATCCATCGAATTGTATACTCCACGCAATTGCATGTTTTTCTTACTCTTTTACTTCCTCATCTCTTCGTTAAAACAAGTGGATAATTTAAATTTTAAATAAACAAGAAACATAAAATCAAAACAACCTGCAATCTAAAGAGAAAAATTCCAATAGGAAGGGGAAGCAACTTGTTCTTATATAGGTACATAATGCAATGCATACCTACACTCAATACACCAAAAGAGGTGAACCAAAAGAATAACACACTTCAACAATATTGTTCCTTTATTATTCTGCTTCTTATTCTTATTCTCAGTCTGTCCCCCTCCCCCATAAAATATCGTGTGATGCGATTTATGCCTTTGCCTCCACCAACACCATCCCACTGAAAAAGGTGAGTTATATTTTGTGCATTTGTATTTTCAGGAACACAAACAAATAAACGATAACAATGCAAGTCTTGTTTTGTTTTGTTCTGATCGTTCCTGCTCACCAGCTCTGAGCTCTGTTGCACCAGCTCTCAAGTCTTCTCAAAAAGTTGCTTGACTTGACTCTGCCTGCTGTGCTGTGTATCTTTTTTATCTGTGTATCTTTAAATTTTTCAATTTTGTTTTTTAAAGTTCTTCCATTTTAGTTATGTGTACATTTTGTGTTTTGATGGTATTATGCATTTTTACAGAGAGCCGAGAAATTACAACAAGAAAAAGATCACAATCACAAATTCACAACATAAAATATAGAAAAGAATAAAATCATTTTGCGGATGCGGAAAGAGAAATAAATTGTTTTCATATATTTATATGAACAGTTGATTACGAACAGCGAAGCGAATAAGACGTGTGTAATGTTGAGTGCTTGTAGTTTTTCGTAACTTAACGATTTTTCTATATAAGATTTTTTATTTTGTTTTTTTTCAATTTTTTTTTTTTCAAAAAAGTTTTGTTCAGAAAATCTAAATAAAAAAAAAAAAACAATAAAGAAATCATCGTGTTTTTTTTTCTTGTGTTCGAAGGATTAACTGAACCACGGTGTGTTCATTTTGAAATTTTGGTGAGATGCGCAACTGCTGCACAATAATTATTCTGTTGCAAGTGTATCTAAACTTTTTGCAATAAATCCAACGAGGAGTGTGTTTTTTTTTTCTAAAGAAAATAGGAAAAAAAATAAACAAAGAAATTTAATGATTTTCTAAATCTTTTGAGATACAATTGTGTTGAGTGTGCTCTATTAAGACAGCAACTAAACGTCTATACAACGCTGTTTCCAATTTCGAACGGCTTGTTGCTTTTGAATCAAAAATTTTTTAATTTCAATTTGAAATCAAGTGAGAAAAAATAAATCAATAAATGAACTTTAAGAGTTTTGACTGTTAAGAACTTAATGCAAACTAAAACAGTGACCGGTTACACTGAAATGGCATTAAATCTCAAAGGTTTTTGGCTAATACGTGCACCCAGAGACCCAGAAATTCAAAGAATTATCCCTATACAAAAGTAAAATAAACAATAATGTCCTGATTCTAACAGGAAGATAGTTAAGTGCAATTGTCCTACATTAAAAAAAAAACAAACACAAAGTTGAAAATTAAAAAAATAAAGACTGAACTTTTATAAAATAAAATTTGTTTTTTTGTTTCAAAAGAAAAACAAAGTGAAGTGATTGTTATTTAACGGTTTTTTAAAGTGAAGATTTGCCGAAAGATATTTTTTCATTTGTGTTCAAAGATTTTTTTGAAAATATAATTTAAAAAAAAATGGCTGTGCCATTTTATGTGCCAGAACATGACGATGGCAATGATGGAACAAGTTCATCATCTAGCCAATCGCCAAATACAACTACATCTGCAACCCAGACTCCTTTGCAGAGTCCTGTCAATGGAGAGCATTTGGTTATGGCATTTTGTGAAGCTTTATACAGGTGCTCCATTAATGGTGAGTTACCTTAACTTTTTTTCCCTATTTTTTGAAAATATCTAATTTCCAATGAGATTTAAGAAAGTCACTTTAATTGGGTAGGTACTAAATTTGTCGCGTTTTTACTTCCCTGGCCACTAAATTATGTTCAAGCTACTTGTAGCTTAATTGCATTTTAGAGGGTTCTCAGCTTAAAATTCGCAAAACAAATACATAGGTACCTATCAACAGTTTTGTCATAGAGGTATAGCTCTTACAGGCCATTTTTGTAGTGAATATTTTTCGCATTAAGATTTAGGTAGGTACGTTCGATTTGATCCAACAGAAATCTTACATTTTTGTAGATATTTAAGTTTTAAGGCTTTTGAAATAATTCAAGTTTTTTTTTTTAAACATTTCATCTCCGTCAGTCAAATCTTCAATGTTTTACAAGTTTCTGTTTGGCATTTGAAGACAATAAGTTAACATCTGATAAATAACTAGGTAGGTACCTAGGTACCTATGTTAAAATAAAATTCGAAAATCCTGTTTTCCTTTTTATTCTCAAAAGGAATTCAAAATTTTACCAAAATTCCGTTTGGATGTTTTCTCACTGCAATTCTTAAAAGTTACATTCACGTTGTTATTTAAAAAAATTATATTAAAACACTAAGCGCGTTAACATTGAATAGGTACCTATATGTAGTTTCCTTAAAAATAGGTATCCTATCGCGGTTTGCCTTAGTATAGGTACCTACTGCCGATTTTAGAATTTTTGGTTTTTTAATAAACTGTCATTCTGTCAAATAAAGAGGCCAATGTTCTATTTTATTTGTTGGATTCAAAATGGAACCTACCAACAGGTAGACATTTTGTACACTTGTTTATTTCATGTTCGTCTAAGTATTACCAAAAATGTCACACTAGTCAATTGATGATTGAAAGTGACACACCTTTGGAATGAAATACCAATTTTTGTCTAAAATTAAACAATTTTAGTTTATATTTTATAGATTTGCAATTGCATTTTTATTCAATGCAGTTTTGATTACCTAAATAATGTGTTTTCACTATTAAAAGCAAGTATTTTTAAGTATTGTCTTATAGACTTATTTGAACTTTTCTTATAGTTTTGTCTAATTTAGGCACAGAAATCAGCTATCCAAACTAAGTGCTATCTTATTTAACAGATTAAAGCATACTTTGAACTATTTTTAACCATAAGGGAACTTATCTAGCTAACAACTTTTAAATTTACGTTCATGGATTCAACACAATCCTTACAAAAATGTATTAAGTTACGATATTAGGTATGTACATATACAAACTTTCTAATGAAGTTAGAGATTTTCCACGTTGGTTCCAACGTGTTTGAAAATTCATCATAAAAATGTATTTCTTGGTTGACAAAAATGCAGCTAGCCTTAAAGATAAAATGGACAGTCATAATTAGTAAATGTTTATTAGTTAAAAGCTTATTTTAAATTTGTATTTCAAAATAACAAGTATTAATAATTGAGAAAGATATTAATTTAGAAAGACTTATGAATATGTTTTAGGAGTCTGACTGCATCTAATTCTAGTTTATCATTTGTTTGAACTTTCATTGTCTTCAATCAATTTTTCTTTTTTGTGATAATTTATAATTTAAGTCCTTTGCAATCGTTAAGTCTTCATTTAATGCACTCACAGGCGAAGATTATCACTGTGCTTCAAATACTTAACCATGTTTTTGTAAACTAAAGTTTTGTATACTAAAGTAAGCATTTTGTTACTTACCGAAATATGTACTTACCTAATATCATTTCATTGCTCATGAGGGCTTCTTTAAACTATCCGCGACACAATGCCACAAAAGTTGTTGGAATTGACATTCTGAAATAAATTTTCATATCTGAGGCAAATTAAAAAAACTACATCATATACAATGTGCTATTCTTTGATACAGAATTTATGTATTTAAAACAAAGTTGTAGTACTTTATTACATTTGTACTGCAGTACTTTGAAAGTATAAGTACCCAGTACATTTTACTTGTACAATGTACTTGTTACTTTAAAAACACCAAGTACAGGTACATTTTCAAGTACATACTTTGTTTTCAGTAAATAAACTGTGAACTGTACTGCCCAGTACATTTTCATGTACTTTTCAAGTCCAAATACCTACATTTTCAAGTAGGTAGGTAAGGTACTTGTACTTGTACTTGAAAATTAACTTGTAATGTTCTGTGCAGTATTACATCACTTAGTAAATGTACTCAAAACAGTTTACTTGAAAATGTACGAAGGTACTTGAGATTGTTTTTGTCAAGTACCTATAAGTACAAAATACTGAATACTTGACTGGAATTAGAACTAGAAAGTTTTCAGGTTTGATTAGAACTGTCAAAATAAAACATTGTATTTGATCTACACGGTGACTCTTTGTTCCTGACTATTTTCAAAATGTAATGAGTGCGAGGAAAAAAATCCAAAATTGAGATTAGTTTTATATTTGGAGACATCAAACAGGGATTTATTTTGTGTGAAGCCTTAAAGTCATATTTCCAATTCTTATCAATGGCTCAAAATCATGAATGAAAATTTAATTTCAAGCTTGCAAGTAGAATCATCAAGTTCCTTTTTTTTAACTTATCACCAAAGTAACTGAAACTTATATATACCTACTGAGAGCCAACGACCTTAAAATAAATTTATTTGCGTAACTTTATAAGTCATATCAATGAATAGCCTTTGAGGTGTTGATCCAAGAACAACTTGTATTTGCCTTCCTGGATACGTTTCACTGAAAACAGCGCCCCTTAGATCTTTAAAAAAAAGTATCTGATTATCGAAAAGATAAAAATCACAAAACTTAAATCAAAACAGAGCAAAATAAATGAGTAATTACTAAAAAAAATATTTCTGATAGCATTCAAAAATCTGGGACTTGTTTCACCAAACACTATTCACTTTTCATTTTGCAACTTTGCAAAAAATAATTTCTTGCAAGGTAAAAGTGCGAAGTGTTTTAAAAACACTTCTGGAGTTAGAAACCTTGTCTTTATTGATAAGACAATGAGGACTGAAGATTGCCTTAATATTTAAAGAGACAATTTGCCGTTTAGTGTTGCAAAACTGGGGTTAATTGATTCATAGGTCTTCCAACAAGACAACGACCTCAACAATACATCGAAAATGGTCAAGGAATGGCTACTCTATGGTACTTCTAAGCATAGGTCTTCCAACAACACAACGACTTCAACAATAAATCGAAAATGGTCAAGGAATGGCTACTCTATGGTACCTACTTCTAAGCAACTAGAAGACCTTCTGCGATCCCCAGGCCTTGACCTCATTGAGCATTTGTGAGATTTATCTGTACAAACAGAGCCTAAAGAGGAAATTATTTAGCAAAAAGGCTAAAAATTAAATTTTGTTTGAAGAGTGGCAAAAAATCCCAGCTGAATTGCCAGGGAAGCTAGTTGAGTCGATACCCAGACGCATAGAAGCTGTCCTGAGGGCGAAAGGGAAGCAGACGAAGTATTGGTTTTTAGTTTTTCGCTTTAATTGAATAGTCTACACTTTCTTTTGACGCCATAAAAATGAAGTATTTCTTGCTATATTTTTATTGAATTTTTACTATAGTATTTTTTGTTAACTGTTATATGCCAATTAATTGAAGGTTAACCGCTTTAAAAAATAAGATAAGTAATTTCCCAAAAGATCGAATCTATTTTCTTCGTAAGAGTTACAAAAACGCAGTTCACAGCTGTACACTTTTTTTTGACGCTCACAGTATGTCCTCTAAACGATAGGTACCAATGTTTGGAGATTTTTTTTATTGTTATCACAAGTTGCTATTAAAAATGAAAAAGGTGGTGAAGGTCACGTTTTTTGATATTATTTTACTCTTACTTACTTTTACTTTAGATGGCGCTTACAGTCCAGGGTGGACTACGGCCTCAACCAACAATTATTTTATTTTACTCACTTTTCCCAAATATATAACGCAATGTTAAGAAAGAACCATTTTTAATAAAAACAGTCGGACTCGGCACAACAGCCAAAGAGAGTCTGTCTGATCATTGGTATCGTATAGTCTTGGCTTTCATTTAATACCCCATTCATTGAAGTTGCTTAGGTATATAATAGGTAAACTCAGCCAGAAATGCAACCTCAAAAGTGGATTTTTTGAAAACCATTGCCACCAGATAAAGCTTGTCCTATCGACCAGTAGTTTTGTACATGTTTGGGCGGAAGCAATCGGTTGGCATCTTTTCTTTTGCTTGGCTCTGATGAGATAGGTAGGTAATCTTATGGTTGCCTCCTGGCCTATAATCGTTGTACCGTCAACACATCCATCTTCAAGGAAATCCTATTCGAGAATAAAATTTCGATGCTATTTCTGAATACTTTTATGGCCAACAAATGCTGTTTGGGAGAATTTCATCAATGATGGCAGTCGTTCGACTTCGGCTCTCGATGAAATACTCTGCCAACGGCAGCTAATTTTCTTATTCCGTGCATAGATGCAACCCCGTTATAGGGAGACGGATACAATCTCGAAATTCTGAATCCAGAAAACCCAAAATCCCGAAAACCCAGAATCCCAAAAACCTTATTGTACCGGTAGCGTATCGGTATTGGCAAAATAGTGTGGATCAGGCCTTATTGAATCTTAATCAAATAGTTTTAACAAATTAATAATTGCTATGTCTCATAAGTCTTAATTTTAACTGAATTTCGAAAATTCAACCATTTTTGAACATTCTTCCGAGTTACAGCATGTTGTTTTGTATTCAATATTCTGAATTTAAAAAATAGCCTTTAAACTTTTATTTTTATTCTGGGTTTTCGGGATTTTGAGTTTTCGGGATTTTGGGTTTTCAGGATTCTGGGTTTTCGGGATTCTGTGTTTTCGGGATTTTGGGTTTTCGAGATTTTGGATTTTCGGGATTTTGGGTTTTCGGGATTTTGGGTTTTCGGTTTTCGAGATTTTGACCCCAAACCCCCGTTATAGTGTGCTTCATTCCTAAACCAATGTATAGTGTACACAAAAGTTGTTGCGGGACTGGATTGTATTTTTTTTTTCCAATTTTGAACAAAATAAATTCGATTGTTTTTTCTGTTAATCGAAAACTCTCTTTTGCCGAAAATTTATTACCAATATCAAAATTAATTCTTAACTCACAACTGTTTTTCAATTCTTCGCTTTAAAAAAAAGTCTTAAAAACGGTTCTTTTTCATATTGTTATTCAACAACTTTATCACAACAATAATAATCGCTTATTTGTAAATTAAAATTTCTCTTTGCATATTACTGAAAATCTTTTCAAAACTATAAATTTAATTTTAAAAGATTATTTGTTTGATAAAACAAAAAAAAAATAATACATCAGTAACAATACTTTTCACTTAGCAGGAAAAGAATTTTTCACCTTGCAAATTTGCGTTTGGTGAAACGTATTTTGCAAAGACGAAAACTTTTCAACTTTTCATTTTAATAATTTTTTCTTTGCAAATTTGCGTTTGGTGAAATGGAATCTACAAAGTAAAAGTGAAAAGTTGCAAATTGAAAAGTGAAAAGCGTTTGGTGAAATAGGTTCCTCCTGTTTATTCTGATTTTGAAGTAAATACTGAAAATACCTACAACTCTTAATTTGTCAGAAATGAGGAGAAAAAGCTCTTCTTAAGATATCTACTGTTTCGAACTGACAACATCAACTGGTCAGCTAACTTAATATTCTTTGAAGTAAGCTAATGCGTTGATTCAAGTCCTTGCACCTAAAAATAATGTTTTTATTTTTCCAGAGATACTGCCTCTTAAAATAAAGTGACAAGCATTTTAAAAAAATGTATCTCCTCTTGGCCGTTCGGATTCGTGAAAAAAGAAATTGTAGATCCAAACAATTTCCAATTGTGCTGACAGCACGGACATTGAAACAGTTGAGTGTTGTAATTAACTTGGCCCTGATTATGGTCCAGTAATTTTAACTACCAAATTTCACTGAAAGTTCAACAATAGTTCAAGGATGGTTTAATCCCCCGAAATCAAAATCTGAACCGTATTTGTACGACTAGCTCTACTCTAATGCACACTAGGGATGTTATATAATATAATGTGTATCTTTAAGATGCTTTCGTGTCCCTATAGAACTGCGATAATTGTTAAACTTCCTTTATCCAATTTAATGAGCAATTAAAATGACTTAATAAAACGCATGTAGGTATCTATACCTAGTGACTAGGTACGAGTAGTTACATAATTATTCTTGATGAAACTCTTGAACCTTGTGGTTCATCTCGAAAGATACCTACTTATAACCATATGTCTTCACCATCAACGTCTAGCAAAACCCTTGCAAGTTTCTCGAACTCAATTTACTGAAATCAATATGGTAGTAGGTGCATACCTACTACATGTCTACTACTTCTTCATTTTATGAGAATATTAATGCATCTTCTTAATTCTTTTAAACCACTTCTTCATATACAGGAAACTTTAAGTAAAAAGAACTTATTCACTCCAATATCAAGTGATAGTTCTTATGCCATAAGATAATCTCATCCAATGTCTTGACAGTGCTATGCTGAAAGTGTATACACATGGGTTCATAACTACTTTACTTATAGGTACCTATCTTCTTTATCATCCAATGAATCATCATACAACTTAATAAATGCAAGAAATTGCATTCCCATATATCGCTTCCATGGTAACAGAGTGGATACATTTTTCACTTTAATCACAAAGCAAAAAAAAATAACAGAAGTATGCAGATAGGTAGGTACTCGTATTTTGCATAATACCTTGAAAAAGATGGAATCAAAACAAAAATCACAACAAACGCATAGCTATACATAATAGTATGTACATAGGTACCACGACCGCATCGGTCTAGCTCTAGGTATAGAGCACATGTCATGTCATACTTAATTTTTATGTTTTCATCGGATTTTTTGTTATTCACTTGCTTCTTCGTTGAATCTGCGCTTTTGCGTTTTATAAATAAAAAAATATATAGCAACAACAACAAAAAAATAAATATCTTTTTATCTCTAAAAAAATATATCTTCAAGAGGAAAACAAAAGAAAATCTTTATAAAAAAAAATATATACAAAATCAAAACTATACACAGACACGTGCTCTTTCTCACTCTCCTTCTCTGTTTTCGCCACATCTCATTTGGTATTCAGCATTTTCCCACAGGGCAACCAAAACACATTTTACATATAACCACACTTTCGTCATAAATTTTCTTTTATTTTTTTTTATTTTCTCGCATAGAAGAAAATCTATCTATACCACCACGTCTATCTAGCGAATGTGCAATGTCAAAAAAAAAAAAATAGCTCAAAGCCTAGAACCGAGAACACACATAAACAAAAAAGCAAAGCAAAAAGCAGCTGTTTCTATGCAGATTTCCAACACAAAACCAAAATAAAAAAAAGTGTTTTCTAAAAAAATTTCCATATAAATATTCTCATAGAAACGCTTGTTAGATACTTTTATCCTATTTTCCTTCCAAAGCCTTTGCAGGTCTTTTACTTATTCTCTTCTGTTTTTTTTTTTTTTTTTTTTTGCTGTGAATGTTTACATCCTTTAAGTGGCACGACGAAGATTAAAATACAAAAAAAAAATAAACTCCATCAGCTTCTCTAGACGAAGCCAAAAGCTTATTTTGACTAGCATTTATGGAAGCATGGAGAATGACGAATAAGGATATACATCTTGTGCACTTGTCCAACGGATATACTGACACTTTATCCTGTCCTGATGTTGATGGTGAGGATGACGATGAGTAATCACACACATGTTGGGTTGGTTGAGAAAAAATACCGTCAACCTATGGAAGTCATCATCATATCCCCGGGAAGTACTCGCACTCGTACTCGTACTCGTATACCTCACTTGTACTTGGAAAATTGTAAGGATTATCTCTTTTTGCATGTGTGTTGGCATTTAGTTCGTGTCAATGCATATTATCCCGAACGAACGACAGTAGCAATGAAATAAATAAAAAAAGGAAATGTATCTAAAAATATGGCAAAAAATCCAAATAAGAAAAAAAGATAGTAGAACGTGCAAAGAACTGCACTTAAAGAAAAAGATACACAAAACACAATCGCATGAAAGTATCTCGTGCTAATTTAGATGAGATGCTTTTCAATTAAGTTGAACATCAGAATGCGCTGATGGAGAGGATACTTGCTTTTGAAAATGAGAACATTACACAAAACAAAGGACGACATCACGACAAAAACCTATACACAAACACCTCAAATATGTGGCCTGGTCTGTGCGTGTTGACAACATCAACGACGACGTCCTTTTGCCACCAGACATCAGACAATATCATATGTAGATGGTGACAAGTTCGCTACACCTTACCATTACATGTATGCATGTGACAATAATAACGGCGGCGGCACGGTTTGGCTATGGCTTTATAAAACTACTACAAAAGATTGCCTTTTAATTGTCCTATTAGTTAGCGAAACACGTTATACGATTGTAGACTTTTATATTTAGTAAAAAAAAGAGCCAATTTGAGAGACTTAAGTCGAGGGGAATGACCATTTTATTCGAAGAATAAAGGTATAGCAATCTTGACTAAATAGACTAAACTGGTTTTAATATAGGCTTCATATGGCACCGTGCATAATAAAATGCGTTTTGCAGACAGTTTTATTTTTAAACTTTTTTTTTGTTCTTGTAAGTCAGTAGGTACCTAGGTATGCAAATCTAAGACGCAGATTAAGAATTTATTAGACTTTCATGGACATTTGGACATGTTTGTGATATTTTTCTGTATTTCTTTTTATTAAAGATGCAATTTTTGGCATTAAGGTATGTCGTATGCACCTTATTTGAACTTTTAATACCTACTTGTTTTGGAAGTTGATTCTCAAAAAGATTTTGTTAATTTTTATTCCCATTTTTGTCTACAGGAATGAATTTAGATTACGAACTTCAACCATCATAGAAACTTCTTCAGGTAACCAATTACCTATTAAATAGGTTTGTATTGACATTTAGTGGTATTTTATTCCGGCGGTATGGCCTTCTTAGGAGTAGTCAGTTGACTACTAAGGCATCACTTTGTCAATACGCCATCAAGTTTGTATTTAAATACCTCCTTGTAGCCCTGGAAGAAGTTCGAAAACACTTTTCCACACGAGTTGTTAGTAATTAGTAAATACCTATGGAAGAAAAACTTTATTTTTTCAAAAACTATTTATAATAAGAAATTTCTTTAAAAACACATATATTTGGTGATTCTGTACACACATTCTTTTTTTGAAAATCTAATATGTATTTTGAAAACGGCATGATCGATTTTTTTGAAATTCGATATTTATGAGTTTTTAAATAGTCTCTAAAATATTTTAAGAAAAAAATTTACTTTTCTTCAAAACTAATGGTACCTTCCATACAAAAGTTAAGAAATCGTTAAGGGAAAACCCGTATAAAATGTTCAATCAAACTTTGAATTTTTATAACTTTGGTTAAAAATGGGTAGAACAATTAAAATTTTGGTACAAATGCTTACGCTTACTAAATTCGGTACAAAACTCATTAAAATATAAACCAAATATTTTTTTTTATCAATTACTACCCAAGTTATCAAAATTCTGAATTTGAATGGGTTTTCCCATGTAAAACTCGGTGAAAATGGCGGGTCCAGATTTCCATTTACTTATCAAAATGTTATGTTGCTATGATTTCCTATTATTTCCACTGCACTCAAAACCCGTTTTAAATCACTGACACTTCAATTAAACAGTCTGTTTAATATTTCACTAGATATGTGTACTGTGGCGAATACTTACTTTTTATAGCTAAAACGAATTCGAATTTTAACGATTTTAGGTTTTTGTTTGTTTATCTTTTTAAATAATTTGTGAATGACAGTATGGGTGAAAACCAACATTTTATTAATTGTGGTTGTTCTTTGGAACTAAGACAGCATCATATTGCTACCGCAAATTTGTAAGTGACTCGCCGAAAGTTTATGAATCACCGAATTAATAACATGGATCAACCACAAGTGCTATATGCGTTGCTTTTTAACGTGTGGAATCTTAAATAATTTAAGCGACTTTTATGAGCATGATGGGATGTCAGATTAGACTGTTTGTTATGGTTAATAGATTTGCTTTGATGCCATCCATGTTGTCGAAGAATCCATTGAACAATGCGTCATGCTCCACCAGTTCTAGAACAATAATAATCGATTGTTCTTTGGATTCAATATTAATTAATTCATTTGCATCGACTCTGGGTTTTTCTCCCATACCTGTATTTTTGACATTATCCTTTAGCCGTAATTAATATAAGTTTGTTATGATAGGAAAATTTTTTGATAAACAATTTTTCCATTAACGTCTTAACGGATTTAAACTATCGTCGGTTAAGATAGCTCTATATTTTTTGTCATTAAAAACCACTTCAAAAATTGTTCAAAAATACAAAAATATATCAAACTTCTTCAATTTCACTGAATTTAGCAATAATGAGTATAGAAAAATACTTATGTAGTGTACCTGATTCTTATTTTATTCAAATATGTAATGCAAACACTTTTTTTTAATAATTTTGTGTAAGAAATCCAAAATAGAAGTTAGCTGCTTTCCACTCTAAGGGGCCAGTAATAGAGATCAGGAAAACGCATCAGGAAAAATTTTCAAATGAATTATTTACTATGTTTTCAACGGATTTGAAACACAAATGCTACACGAATCAATGATAGAACACCCAACGAATTTTTTGAGCAAATAAAATTTTCAATTGAACAAATATTTTTTCCAAAAAACGCATTTTAACTATTTTCCTGATGCAAAAAAATTTTTCGTGTCAGGAAAATAGTTAAAATACACTTTTTAGAAAAAAATAATTGTTCTATTGAAAATTCTATCTACACAAAAAATTCTTTGAATGTTTTGTCATTGATTCGGGTAGCGTTTTCTTTTTAAATCCGTTGAAAACATAGTAAATAATCCATTTGAAAAATTTTTCCTGACGTGTTTTCCTGATCGCTATAACTGGCCCCAAAGCCGACATTCTGTTGATTTTCACACAGAAATTCCTAAAACATTTAAATAATGTTGAATATAATATTTTCCAAAAATAAATACTTTTTGGACTTTTAAGATAATATACCTACCTACAACTATTTCTTTTGTGAAATTCCATATATCAAAACAAGTTAATATTTTTATATTTTAAATTTGACTGACTGACTTTGTATAAAAATTGAATATCAAAGGGAAACTAGAAACTCGAAGAAAAAATTTTAAAAGTCAAGTCATCGAATCTGTTTGATTATAAAAATATAGTTCAAGTTGTTTATCGTCGCTGTCGGAAACGCTAATCAGCTGATTTTGGATTATAAGCAGTGACGTTTATTCGAAGGTGCGCAGGTGTCCTCCGCACACCCTACCAAAATCTTAACATACGCACTTGTCTTTCTTTTTAATTTTCTTACCTGTTTCAACATCCCAAACAAAAATATATACACACCCATTTCAAAATAAAATCATTCCACCCAGCAGAGATGAGCTAAGTCGTGATTTTTCAATCACAGGTAAACCTGTGACTGTGATTTGCAATTCACGATGAGTTTAACCTGTGATTGTGATTCTTGAATTAAAAAATAGATATATTAGAAAATCGGAAAAATTAATAGTGACTCATTTTACTGCACACTTTATTATTGAAAATAAAAACTTATAAACAAGCATCTTTTTGAATAAAAAAGTTTTAACTACCTAAATTTATTTTGTAGATATCTATCATATTTTCGCATTAAAGATAAATGTCTCCACATTTATATGAAAATAAAAATTTCAATTTCTAGGCAGCTACTTTTAAAATGTTGCTCTTAAATAAGTAGGTGTGGCATTGGGTGGATTTCTAAAAATTTCACATGTAGGTTACTTAGGCTTTAAACAGCTACTTGACAAAAATTTAAACCCTCTGAAAAAACTGAGAAGGGTTAAATTTCAAATCCAAGAAAAGTAGGCGGGGCAGTGGGTGGATTTCTTAAAATGTTGTATGTTGCTTTTTAAGTTCAGACAGCTTATTTACAAAATGTCAGCTTTCTAAAGAAACGTATGAAGGAGAAAGCTCAAATATAAGAAAAAGAGGTGTGGCAGAGGGTGGATTTCCAAAAATATTATGATATTTTTTAGGCTCTAGACAACTTATTTACAAAATATAAGCGCCCAGGGGCAATATATAAGGGGTAAGACTCAAATATAAGAAAAGAAGGCGTGGCAGTGGGTGGACTTCCAAAAATTTGATATGTTGTTCTTTAGGCCCTAGAGAACTTATTTACAAAATTTCAGGTCCATTGGACAACGTTTTAAGGGTAAAACTCAAATATATAAAAAGAAGGCGTGGCAGTGGGCCGGTTTTCCAAAAATGTATGTGTTGTTCTTTAAGTTCTAGATAGCTTATTTACAAAATTTCAGCTCTCTAGGGCAACGTATTTAGGGGAAACTCAAATAAAAGAAAAGGAGGCGTGGCAGTGGGCGGATTTCCGAAAATGCATATGTTGTTCTTTAGGTTTTTAACAACTTAATTGCAAAATTTCAGCTCTCTAGGGCAACGGATTAACGAGTAAACTTAAATATACGAAAAGGAGGCGTGGTAGTAGGTGGATGTCAAAAAAATCGCACTTGCCTCGCTAGTCAGATTCAGAATCTCCAGTTTAAAAATCTACCAAATTGGAAAGCAAAATGTATCAAAAAACAGACCCATAAAATGCAAAGAAAGTCACGACATCGTTCTCATTCTTTATACTTTCATTTTGGTCTGTGAGATTTTAATTTTTTTGTGATTTTATTCTGGTCGTGATTTTGTTCGCAGGGGAAAATGAATCACGACCATAGTTCTTTTCGTGATTTGTGAATTGTTTCTGTTCGTTGTGATTTTAGCACTGTGATTGTGAATCTGTGATTTTCCGTAGAATGCGAAATTTGCGCAGGCACATGTCAAATCACATTTAAGGCGCTCACAGTTCTTGAATTGTTCACAGGTCGTGATTGTGATTTTCTAATCACAGGTTCGAAATCACAGGTCGTGATTTTTTGCTCTTCTCTACCACCCAGTAGTAGTAAAAGTAAAGAAAATAAACCACCATGTTGAGAAAGGTGTTCTCAAAATTCAGCGCACCAACACCGAAGTGAAGCAAATCCACATACAAACATTTAAAAAACAACACAAACTTTAAAGTTCATTCTTTCTTATAGAAATTTAGATCGCAAGGTGTTCAACTTCATCGAGCGCACCACGGTCCTTCATTCTGCATTTCGCTGTGCAGAGAATTCTGTATCTGCATTGTATATCCACAATTTTTGTGGTTTTTAAATCAAATCATAATTTAATTTTCTCCAATTTTCAATAATATTTACGCAGATATTTTATCCAAACAATATCAATGTTCTTGTTTAGATTTTGTATTTTCTAAAATTCTTAAATTGTAGTGTTTTGTGAATATTTTAGAATTGTACGTAGTGACTTTTTGGGAGTATAAAATGTAGTGAAAACACTACAGCTGTAGTAGGGGGCAACGCTGCACAGTGGACCATTTCATACATGCTAGACGCCAAAAAGTCAACTTCGAATTTTCGTTGTTGGTGCAATTCTAAAATGTAACGATAACCCACTGACCACAAAAGTACAACTAAATAAGATTTAACTTGAATAAATTGGAAGTTATCGTACAACAAAGACAACCTCCAATTTTCTGTAATAGGTAACTATCTAGAATTGAATTTTTAGCTTCATAAAACTGTTGATATAATTTAAAATTATTCGTAAAATAAAAAAAAAAATACGGAAATCTTTAAGAACGTATGTAGTTTATTAATAAATAGTTTGAAAACCCATAGCATATTCTATAGATATGAAAAAAATACAAAGAAGAATGACGTTTTTTAGTGTACGACAAGTGTTGTTTGAAGTTATTTTGGATAATCTAAATAGGAGTATATCATTATGTCATGATGAAATATGTGTTCTTGTAAAGCTTGTCATGTCTATTTAAAGGAAATACCTTCCTTTCATTTCGCACGAATTTGCATGGCATATTTTTTGCACTAAAATCATTTTCTTAACTAATTTTACGTATACTGTCATAAATCGGTAACCGTTAAGCTAATTAACATAAACTGTATATTTTTAGAATGGTGTGATTTGTCTCTTTCTTACAATGTTCTATTTGTGTTAATAGGATTGATATTTATTAAGTTACCGGAGGTCAAAGCTACAAAAACTAGA
The DNA here is from genome assembly GCA_963921185.1 of Dasysyrphus tricinctus. Lineage (NCBI taxonomy): Eukaryota > Metazoa > Arthropoda > Insecta > Diptera > Syrphidae > Dasysyrphus > Dasysyrphus tricinctus. The sequence continues at coordinate 102,151,171 of OY992533.1, read as the reverse complement.
ATTTTTGAAAAATTTCTAGATTTTGGTTGCTCTTTACGGGGAGATAAATAATGACGAGACATATCGTTAGAAAGGTTTTTTTTATGAACTACAATAGTAACTATAAGAGCTCATTTCAAATCACTATGTAAAAAAAGTTATTTTCTAGTCAAGACTTTTTTTTCATACCAAAATGTACTGAAACATAAAATTTGCCTAGCGAATAACTTTTTTCACACAGTGATTTGAAATGTGCTCCTAAGGTAATGCTGTTGGAAGGAGACACAACGACATTAAAAAATATACACTTTATGTTAATTAGCTAAGCCGTTAACGAGATTTATGACAATATCTAAAAAATAGCTAGGAAAATTATTTTTGCGCTTATCTCGAAAACACGTCTTTGGAGAAAAAATTCTGTATTTTCATATTCAGCGACCCACTACGATGGCTTACAGTTAATAGTTTTGAGAAACTGAAATCTTGGTGGCTTAGTAAAAGAAAATTTTTTGATTTATTTTTAATTTGAAAATTTTTCAAAAATTTTTCAAAAAACCTGCAAAATTTAGTCATTTTTTCAGAAAAAAAACATGCCTTGAGTATTTTATGCTTAAATTATAAAAATAATTCATTTGGAAAAAAATTATAATTTTTGACGTCTAGCATGTATGAAACGGTCCACTGTGCGCTGCTTAGAATTGTTGTTTGAAGTATCTGCTGGTTTTTTGCAGCGACTAAGTGTCCGAAAACAGACTCGCTTTGGAACGCTGGTACTGTGTGAAAGCTTAGAAAAATATGTTTTCATTGCAAAATAAGTTAGCGCACACCTAACTGAAATCACCACGGCACGTCCCTGATTATAAGCCCATTTTCATACATCTAAGTCAGAACAAACTGCTTTAATAATGTTAACAGTCTATAAAAGTTTGTTGATCCCTATATTTCTATAACATAAACAGTAGTAGTCATAAGAAGTTCATTAACACTAAAATAAGAAAATCCGTTCACTCTTTGAAATAGATCCTAAAAGCTCTCAAAACCAACCAACCAACATACAAAAACATTAAATCCTATTTAAGTAGGTACTTAACCAATTATCGATTTTTGTTTCGACATTTTCTTCGGATTGAACCAGTTTCTAAAACTTTACAGTGAAAGGGAAAAACAATTTATAATATAAACTTCTTATTGTACTATCCCTTTAACTGTTTGGACAAAGAAAATTTTCAAATGACTCATTTTAATAGTGAATCGAACTTCTAAAGAAAAAATAAATAAATATGTAATCATTTTCTGTTCAATCGCTTTCAGCTGACAATACAAAATAATCGCAAACCTTAATTTACCTTTTTCACGTTATAATTGAAATGCAACAAAACAAAAATAAATAAATTTGAAAATTCACGAAAAATAAAGATCTCTAAATTGTAAAAAGGTCATGCAAAGTAAAAAAGAAAAATATGAAAAAAAAATAAAAATAAAATGACACCACACGAATGGCACAGACTTAGTGGCAAATTTATTTATGATCAACAATCATAAATAGTCTAAAAAGTATTGTTGTAAATGTTGCAATTTATTATAATTCTCTTTAAATTTAGTGATTTTTACCTTGTCATTGTTTGTTCTTCAACACTTTTTTCCATTTTAAGCATATTTTACAAAAAACAAAATCGAAAGAGCCTTTCTTTGTATACAATTTTTTATTGTTGTACTTAAACTCGCGCTAAAGTTCTTACTGTCATAATAATTTCGTTGATAATTAAGATAAAGTATATTTACAGATAAAATTTAATTTTGAAATAAAGTTAAATGGTCAATATCACACGGAAAATGTAAAAATTCGAAGCAAAATCTTCAATGATTTAAAAAAATCTTCAATGGGTAAAGAAAAAAACATTAAAAAATGAAAGATACATTCGAAACTATTTTCATTTAATTAATGACTTATTAGTGGCATATTATCCACTTAATGACTAGTCGATCATCGAATATTGCTTCGCTTACTGACACCCATCGTTTCTGTCCTCAAAAACTCTTCATTACATCCAATGAGCAATAATCTATTATTGAATTGGAGCAAAAAATAACTTCCAAAAATGCAACCTTAACAAGAGGACTATAACAAAAGGTAAAGATACGATTGTATCTGCATACAATGCAATCAAAAGTCTAAACAGGTATGATGAAAATATACTCGTATACCCGCCACAAATGCCCCAAATGTCTAATGCAATATAGAAGAACACATAACACAAACTACCTATGGAAAACAAAAACAACAACAGCAACGAAAAACTAACGAGGAACATAAAACTTTGCATTATTTGGCTCGTGCCAATTATATTGTATTATATGGATACGAGAGAGTATGAAGTATCTTTTGGCTGCAAGCAAACTCATAAAATACCGGTTTGTTTATGTATTTTTTTTTTTGTTTATTTTTTTGTTTATATTTTTTGTATTATTATTCCAGTGTGCTATAACTTTTCATGTCTCTTTTTATTTTGATATTTTGATTATGTACACAGATTTTTTTTCTGAAGCTTGAGGCACACGCCCACAACACACTATACTCTTTTTTTTATTTATTTATTTATAAATATATTTTTTATTTATTTTATTTTATATTATGGTGCACCACAACATCTTGTGGATTTTTTTTTTTGTTTATCTTTCTTGAATATTTCACATGGATAGAGATTTATGTATATATTTTGGTAGGAACCTACATTAAATATAGGTAGCTTTGGAACTTGTGATCCAATGAAAAAAAAAATATAAAAAGAAAGGAAAATAACGTGAAAGGAGAACAGCACGATGATGTATCTTATTCTTGATCTGGATTATATTGGGTCTATGAACTGGGTTGTAATTTAAGAACTTTGTCAGGTCCGAGGTTATTTTGTTGTTTTTTTTTAAGGAAAATAATATGGTTCCTTATGTTTTCAAGGTATCGTGTGGAGCATATTTTTGTCTGTATGAGATGGATGGACATTATTTCATAAGATGATGAAATTTATCGACGACGTGACGTAGAAAAGATTTAAGCCAGCGAAGGTACCTATAACTTATGGGGTTTTTGTAACTATACCAGAATACCTATGAGCTAGAAAATATTTTTTTATTTAAACTAATGAGGTTTTTAAGAGAACATCTACGATGCGAACTTTTTCAAAAACTTATTTGATTTAATAAAAACAATTGTTATCTTTTACTGCTTTCCGAAAACAAGTTTATTAATTTTTGTTCGAAAAAGTACCTACCTAGTTTTAAGCCCAGGAAAATTTGTCAAAAAAAATGGCAAAATAACGAAAAAAATCCGAGCCAGCTGGATTTTGGTGGAGAGATTTATTTTGATGTCTTATGCATATCTAAATAAATACCCTCAATTTGGACTGAGGCGCAAAATTTAAGGGGTGTGTGAGGAGGCAGAAGTCCAGTTTATGACTTATATCTCAAAAACGATCAGTTTTTTTGAAAACAAAAATTTAAATAATACCTGTAGCTTGTATACATAATTCAACACAAAAAAAGATAAACATACTTTTTTCTTACAAATAATAGATTTAGAGTAAAGCGTGCAAGAACTACATGCTGTAGGAAGCTTAGTAAAAAAAAATTTGAATTGTATAAATCGATAGGCAACATTTTGTATATGATTTATGTTTGGCTTCATCCCTCATTAAAAAAAACAAGTTTTAGGGTGTCCAGGATAAAGGAAAGGCCGCCATTTTGAAAATGAGGTTATATTTGGTTTTCTTCAATTACCTACTCGATCGAATTCCGAAAAATGACATTTATAGAATTATCTAAAAACTGAGCCTTAAACGGTCTCGTTAAAGTATTTATCTTGAAGTTATAGCCTGAAGTAATAAGGATTAAGTTCCGTCAAAAAATTAATTTCCTGCACGTTTTTCTCTAAACATAATAATTGTTTGAAAAAAAAAGTATGTTAATTTTTGTTGCGTAGAAATATATAAGCTACTATTTTTACTTTCAAATTTTTCCAAAAAAAAATATGGTTTTCAAAAAATTACGCTTAAATTGTTTGCCTTTGTCAAATTCAGGGTACTTTTAAGGATATTCTTTAAACGTCAAAAAAAGATCCGTCAAGCTGCGTCCACGACAGTGGAAATTAAAAAATTTAATGAAATTATAATTTGGTGCCCGGGTTCCCTTCCCCGTCAAACTGGTGGGGGACCCACCTTGACGTCAAGCTGCGTCCACCACACCTCCATACACAAAATTTCAAAAACCAAATGATGCAATAATTTGTTGGTAATTTAGGGCTCTATACAAATGGCGGAACTTCAAATACCTCAGGTCTATCCTTACCCCTTAACAACAGCTTTATGTCAAGCGTGCTGTGTAGACTTTTTATATACGACCTTTAAAAATAAATAAAAAAAGGGTGTAAGGCGTAAGACTAGTTAATTTGAAAAAAATATAAAATGTTTTCCTTCTACCCGCACCGGATTGTTTTTTTACAGACAAAAAACAGCATTATGATGACGTCATTTATATGAAGCCACAACAAAAACAACGAAAATTCGGAAACCTAATGATGCAGAAACTTAGTGCTCTTATGAGCCTTCTTTAACTGTTAAATCTTAAGTTTTAAGCTCCATGGTTTGACTTTCAAATCTAGTGCTAAAAATGCAAAACCGTGTAGACTTTCTATAGAGCTAGGTAATTTGATCCAGGGATCTACTGTTTACCAGTTTAATACACTAGCTGAACTTATTTGAAATTCAGTTGTGTGAAATTGAAAATTAATTAAAATATTCCTTATTTAATTTTTCATACTATTCTATGCAGGGTATTGACTTTTTTGTTTTTTAATGTATATGGGGTATTTGCGAGTTTTTACAAGAAAAAGCCTCAAGAATATTTGACAAGTCCGGGTTTCCACTGTGGGAAACTTTCTAAGCCTTGAATTAACCTGACAAATCTTGCCATTTTTTGGGACTAGAATTTTCATCAGATAGCAGTTTGGGATTTTGTTATTTAAATTACGAATAAGGCTTCCCAATCTCCATTTACCTCAAAAGCTTTTGATTATTTTGAAACTCATCGCTTGATCACAACTTTCCAATCAAGTTTTTAGGTCATATCTTAGCTGTACAACTACACTTCTTAATGTAGTCGATGATATTCGGTAAACAATTGATACAAACCTAGATACAACGATGGTCTTAGTGGATTCCACTAAAACGTTCGATATTGTCCCTCTTTAAATACCTCTTAACAAGTCACAAACATTTAGTCTATTGATTCCTCCCTTTCTCTTGTAAAAGAATATTTAGCCCAAAGAACACAGGAAAGTTTGGCGAATTCTAAATTTTCTGATTTCCTCCCAACTTATGGTGATGTACCCCCGGGTTCAATCTTAGGTCCTCTTCTTTTTAATTTATTTAACAATGGTTTTCAACTATTATAACATTCATTTGTACGCAGATGACGTTCAAATATATTTTAGTTGTCCAAAGGGAATGGTCAAAGATACTATTGTTAGAATAAACGAAGATCTAAATCGTATTGTAGACTGGATTGAATAGGCAAATCTCCTGAAATTAACTCGAACAAATAGCAGGCTATAATAATAATACTATTGATATGACAAGTCTACCATGTGTATTGAACTAGATTGGTCTGTGTAAAGCTATGTTAAAACAGTGAACCATCAGGGAGTAAAGTTTAATCAAACTTTGTCTTGGGATAGTCACTTTGGTACGTGTCCTTGGAAGAACATATGATAAATTACAGATTTCGCACTTATAGCATAGTTTGCAGTTCGTCTGTGAAAAAAATCTAATTTTTCAAACTAAATTTCCACCTACTCTGTGCACCATATTGTATAGAATTAAGGGTGAAAAATGTTTACCTTCGCCTAAGCCAGCTATTGAATCGTTAATTTACCCTTAGTTTATAAACTACAGGCATTAAAATGGAAAAAAAATTATTTTTTTGAAGTGTAAACTTACCATTCAAAAAAATATATTTTATTCACCACACTTCACCATAACCATAACCTCAGTGATTTTTTTATTTTGCGTGCAACTGTAAGCCAATCATGCAAACAAATGAATTAATATTTCACCCCAATCATTTTTGGCATGCGAAAAGTTTGCATATATTTTTTCTTGTGCGGGAATTGTAAACTAGGCTCATAGAATGGTTTAAAGTTCCCATACGAAAAAAAAAATCAAAATTTTGAAAACAATTTTTTATATACTGTGCACCACATTGCATAATAGTCAGGGCAGGGTGAAAAATAGCAAAAAAACTATATTTGGATGCAAAAACCTTTTGCGGGCAAATTATTCATGGAGGTGAATATTTGTTTTTGGACGTGTAAACCGACCAACCAAAAATAATATTTTATTCATCATATGCATGACAGGAATGTTTTTTTTTTGCATGAAATTGTAAACTAATCATGCAAAGAAATATTTGCATGCATTTTTTTTCGCATGGGAACTGTAAACAAGGCTTATCTGGTAGTTTTCTTCCAAAGCAACTAAAATAATTATTGCGAAAAAAGTGTTAAAGTACCAGTTTAAAATAAAATCGACCATTAAATTTCAAAGTGGAAATAGGCCGTTCTCGAAAACGTCATCTGCGTCAAAAATGCATTTGCAGAATGTTCTTTAACGCAAACTGCTAAAGTCAAATGTTTGAACACATCATCTGCGGTGCAGCTGCGCAGTAAAAAATTGAGTTGACGACAAAAAAATTGAGAAACCAGAGAGCTGGTTCGTAAATATAAAATGGGTTTGCGAGTAAATTGAATAACGTTTTGCATATGACGATTGCAATCTGCGTCAGAAAATGATGATCATGTGACGATCAAATTGACTTTGATTTGACGTTTTCGAAAACGGCCATATTTAAAAAATAATCCAAACATTGTTTTTGCTTTAAAATGTTTATGATGATAATTCTGTAGCATACTTCTACAATTAAACTTTAAATAAGCCAACTCGTACGACACCTTCGTGAGTGTCTATTCAATTCACTATAATTTCTTTGTTTTGTCTCATTTTGTGATGTATCATAAAAAATTGTATATTGATAGACAGATTTCTATTTTTTTTTATTATTTCAAATCATATCTCGAGATGTCCCGCAGAAGCGTATATTTTATTGCAAATTTAATTCGACCCCAGTGATTTATAATTATCACCACTGACTGCCCAGACGTTCTAGACTTATCAGTAAAAATTCAATAAAGGGCGGATTATTGTAGATTTGTTAATGATTTTTTTTATTGTCAATTGTATATGCATCAAGAGACCTTTTGAAACACCTTAATAGTTTAATGAATGAAAAGTCGCAATTATAAATACTATTGAGTAATGATTAAGTACGTAGTGTATTTATAGATGTAGATATTGTAGGTATGTAATTTTGTATTTTATGAAAACAATGCTCTTGGTGGTGTTGCCTTGATTAGCTATACTTATTTTGTTTTGTTTTATTTTATTTTATTTTATTATTGTGATGACTAATTAAAAAAAAAACACATGATGTTCTTTATGCATCTGGAGAAATGTGTAAAATATTGTTATTAGTCAAATGAACAAACAGAAAAGTATAAGATTCGATGTTTTTTTCAATAATGTACATTCGTGCATGGTTTTATGACAACAATGTGTTTAATTAAGCTAATTAACGTCTCAATTAAATTTATTCAAACACAAAATTTAACCTCCTAATGCGTGCATTTTATAAACAAAAAAAAAGCCAACAACATGTTGAATTATTATTATTATTATTCTAGAAAGGGTGCTCTCTGCTCATCATCAGTGATGCTCATAATTTGCATGTGGTTTTGAATGTTTTTTTTCTTATTTTTTTTTTAAATTTATTGAACGAGGGTTATGAACTTTATTCAAAGAGATTGGATTGCAATTCTACGTATATATGCATGCACAGCATAGCTATAGCTATATTAAACACAATTCATCGTTAGTATTGCTAAAAATAAATGTTCATATAGTTAACCGACTGTTAATGGTTAAGTTAAATGATGTGATGATTATGACGATGAGCTTAGTGCGGTCTCATGAGACTAGATGGCTTTGTCTGGTTCACCATAAATGTATATATTGTGGAACAGACTATACAGACATTAAGAGTTAAAAGCAGACATATCGTGTGGCTTTTTATCGCGTTTTATCTTTAAGCTGGTTCATTTAGCCACTATATTATTATAGTGTGTGATTCTGAGCTCACTTGATTGAGGTTGGTGTTTATACTTTTAGTTTATATAATTTAATTGTTTATTGTTTATTGTTTTATCTTTGAGTTATACTATTTTGTGAAGGCAATAGTTTAACCCAAGTTTGGCTGATGAAGTCTATATAGGATGATTTTGATTCGGTGTTAGAAAAAGGTAGAAATTATTTAAACCGACATAAGACCTATTAATGATTATTAAACTAAAATATAAAGCTAGTGCCCCAACGATCACACGGATCTTCGTAGCTTTTTAGGTATCACGAAACCATTATATTAAAATATATTTTTCTATAACCATTGGTATAATAAGAAAATAGCTGAACGATTTAAGCTACAAGTTTTTCGATCTAAAATGTATGTAATTTTTAAAACACAAAAGTCTTTTTAAAGAAGTAAAGGTTCCAATGACACCAGTCACAATAGGCACCGATAAGAAAAACTTTTTATAATTATTAGAAGCTTCTGTATAAAGAAATTATTGAAATCAGAAAATCAAAAATAGTAAAAATGGTTCTTTGGAAAGTACCATTGATGTATGTTACATGCACCAAATTTCAATTAAAATTTGTACAAGTGCTTTCATTAGCTCTTTAAAGTTCATAATCGCAAATTTTGAGAATAATCTATAGGAAGTAAGGAATCTGTGGGGAGTCAGAAAAAAATTATTATGGCTATTGATGCAACAGCGTAAAGTCGTCGTAAACGTTGTAAAGCTTAAAACTCTCGTAATTCTGTCACAATTTGTATGGAAAATTTGACAGATTTTCGAAATTTAAAAATTTACCTCGTTTACGACAACTTTACGCTGTTGCATGAATACCCTTATTATAAACTTTTAAATCTGTTTCAACATAAAATACACTATTTGGTTGAAGAAACTTGTTCAAAAATTGTTTTAGACGTGCGGCTTTCAAGAAAAAATAAAACGCATATAATTTAATGTTATGGCTAAGAATTTAGCTTTATTATAAAAATAAGGGTTTGCCATTATGTTTTAAAAATGATTTCGGGCAAGTGGCCGCTGCGGCTGGCTCGAATAAATTCCAGCCGAGAGGCTAAATTTTCAAAAACTTTTTACAGTAATTGGGGCCTTATGTAAGCAATAACGCGTTGGAACCAAAGGTCGTCAACATCAACATCCTCCAATTCAGACACGAAAAAGTCATTAATCATGGCTCTATAGCACAGGTTCCCAAACTTTTTTCCTCGTAGACCACTTTCAAAAAGGAACCTGGTTTCGGTAGACCCTCTGCTGCGACATTTTAACCTTATTCCCCAAACTCGTCAAAAAATGCGAAGATTAGATAGATCTAAAGATGGAAATCTGCATCGCAACTGAGTTCCAACCCTAAATTTGGGCGCCACTTTGCAAGTCTCGACAGGCGTTTCACTGAATATCGAATTCGCGGGCTTTCTGATGTCAAAGCCTCGTAGGTCTCTTTTCAAAAATAACTTAGAAGACACAAAAAACAAACTAAAATAAAATGGAATTCTTAGATCGTAAAAGGTTTTTAAACTGTTTGATAGCACCAAAAGGTACCATATCTTAGTTACGAGATATTGATATTTGAATTCCGTAGTTGCTTTTGATCTGAAATGGCATTTTAAGATTTATGGGGCTTTGACAGAAAGCCGATGATATCCAAGTTCTTACAAGTAACAGTAGCTGATCTGCTTAAAATATACTTCCCAAAAAAATTAAGGGAGGTTTTAAAAAAAGGGAATTAATGCTACATAGGCTATCTGATCCACATGCCAGCCTAACTGAACAAATTTTTTTTCAAGCCCGTAGACTAAAGAAAAAGCTAAAATTAACAATATTATTTTTACAATATTATTAATAGGACTGCATGAGAATCTCTTAAAAAACTGTAGCCCATAATTTTGAAAATTAGAATCTTAAAGCTTAAAGTTTCAAAACCCTTTTTTTAAAGTCGCTATACGACCATTATTCACTGAAATACAGCCTGTCAAAAACCACCGACAAATTTGGAATTTTGTGCTCCCTTAATTTTACGGATTAGTGTAGGTAGATAATATCTGCCTTCATTGATACAAAAGGCCAAGTCTACACTTTCGTTCTTTACTATTGAAGCCAAATACATTTTCTTGGACCCCACTTACAACTGGTGAACCTAATTTTTATTTCATGTCAACATAGACCCCCGTCGAATCTCAAGTGGACCGCTGGGGGTCCACCTGGACCACTTTGGGAATCACTGCTCTATAGCGTTCCCCATTGACTATAACACTATGGACGGCTTCATTTTTCATAATTTTCCATCGCAGCGCGCGAACCGAAACATTAATTTGGTAATAAATTTGCACAATTCTATTCACTCCGAAAAAATTATTACCAGATTGAAAACCACACGTCTAAAAAAAACACCCCTTAGGTATAACTTGTTCTTTCAATTGTAAAAACAACAAACACAGTAATATGATTACTTGATGAAATATAATGCAAATCATTTATTACTTTCTAATCATTAGAGCTATTTTCTTAAAAATAATTTTTTTTTAAATAAAATGATTCTAATATTTATTTAAAAATTTAAATGCTAATATTTATTAATACTAGCTCCTTTTCTCTCTGTGTCGAAATTCAACAACATTCAAAACATGGCTTAGAAAATGAGGCAAAAAACTATTTTTTTTTTCAGTTTTTTTTATTAATTTGTTTTTTAATATGCTCAGTGATCGGCAGTGTGAAAACGTGAATTTGTACTTAACTAAAATAGGCCTACAGTGTGTAAATTTGTGATTCTGAACTATGGCTTTCCAACCATACAGAAATTATCGAAATCAGTTGAATAGTTTTTGATACTTTTGTACAAATTTTGTCTTTTTATTAAAAGCTTTTAATACAAAACAAACCCCGTTTTTGAAATATTGAATATTCAAAAAAAGCAAAATTAATGTTATTTTTAGGTATCCAAAAATTTTGTTTCTCAATTTTTTATATGCAATATTATTCAAATTTTAATTGAAATCAGTAAGGTAGAGCCGTTGATTAGAATATAAAAATCTTAAAAAATCGATGACTGGCCAAAAAAAAATAGTAACCAAGTATGTAGTAGAATATGCCGACAAAAAATCATAGATTCTTTTGATAAATAATGATTTGAGATAAATAAGTTACCAAAAAACCTTATGTTCAAAATTTGAACAAAATCGCTTCAGTGGTTTAGGCTATAGGACATAGGCCATGGATCAGACAAACAGAAAAAAGTCCGAGGTTCTTGTTTTGTTTGTTCCCTACTATCTTAATGTCAAATTTGTGTAAATCTCGTAATTTTTTTAAGCAGTATTAAAACCTTCAACAATATAATTTAAAATAAAATTACGGAACAGACGAAGGCCATTTAGTTTGGCCTTCAATAAAATCATTTAAAATTTTGTTGAGTTTATTCGTGTTTCGCCAATCCTGTTAACAATTTATTAAGGTCATAACAGAAATAATACATCGTGGGGCATTCGAAGTATTAACTGTTAATATTTTATTTTGAATCTTTGTAAAAAAGCACATCCTTTTTTCAATCATAAAACTCTCTTGATGGATCAGAAATGCCAATACTTAAAAGACTACCTTAAACAGAATTTATATCATTACAAAAAACAAAGATAAATTTGTACTCAAAAGTCTACTCCCACAACCAAAACCATTCATAATTCTTAATCGATTCGAAGAACTTTATATGTATAACAATGCATTAAAACTTTGATGGCATGTTCCCATATTAATCTCTTAAACGATTGGGTCAATCCAGGCAATAACAATAACAGACCCAGTAAGACTAAAAATGAATCATGAAAGTTTCAATTTCCTTTTAGGTCAATTTAAATTACTCTTGACACATTCTTTAACATAAAATATTTCTCTAAAATCTCATTTGCATTTAATTATAAAATAACGAAATTGAAAAAAAAAAATACCACCACCGCAACAAATTACTCATAATATTTTTTTTTATAAAACACAATGACGGACGATTATAATCGATGCATATCAAAATATAATATGTAACAATAATTTTTCAATGCACTCAGCACAATAAAAAGAGCCATTTCCGCCGCCGGCATAACATCATCGACCTTATTATTTAAACAAAAAATTTATAATCCTCAAAATTGACCTAAAAAATAAAAACCTGTAAAGGTACCTTACACATGATGATTAATTACCCGACATTCAACATAGCGTGCAGAATCAGCAGTTAATTGTGGCGCGACCATCATAATAACGTCACATAGTGACACAGCACTAAATATCACTTCCATGTTCAGTTGATTTTTTTTTGTGTTTTATCGCGATTTAATTAAACAAAAAACAAAATTGAAAACAAAAAAGTTTAAATCAAAAAAAGCCAATTTACAGTTAATCGCCAAATACATTTCTTCTCATGACATATGTGGCGGCGGCGGCGAACGGAGATTTATATCCGCTCGTCTGTCATTCCAGAAGAACCTCAACCTCGCAATCTGCTTTTGGAAATCGCGAGAACTTCATCGTGCAGCAGCAGCCGCAGCTAAATCCTCCGAAAACACCTTCCTCCTTAGTCATTTATGAAAACGATTCTCGACATTTCATTGTGTCTCGCGTGATGCATTCCTTTGTCAAGCCATTTTTGGGAAGTCTCCCCGTGCCGCTATACACCGCTCAGTTATAGTCAGGTAAGAGATCACTTTCCCGTTTTTGGAGCAAACTGTGTGTCTGTCACAGCCATTCGATGATTTTTCCTTGTCATGATACAATATCGTCAACGGGGGCTAGAACATTAGCGAGTTAGCCCGCTTTTGGCTGTTAAGGAAACATTCCTTTCTCGTCATCGAGTCATGTCGAGTCGTGAGAACAAAGGGCGGTCACCATCTATCCAAAGCACAAACCTTTGTTCTTAAACCACACATATACCGTTAAGATAGATAGATTTACAACTATAAGCTATCCATCCAACCCCACCGGCACACTACCTTCTCTAGCACCCCCTTTTTAGACAAGTTCGCTATTTCCTTTTTTAGCCAACGTCAGCGGTAGCAACAAAGTTTCGACACACAAATAATAATTGATTCAATTTTTCATGACCGACATGAAAACCCCAAGTGGCATGCAATGGTATCTATAGCTAGTGGCACTGTATGGCAGCGCGGTAAACGATATTTCCACGTAAAAGCTTTGTTTGAAAAATATAATTACGCCAAACTTGAAATGCCCTAACAAATGCGAACAAAGATTTTGTTTTTGTTGTTGTTAAAAGTTAACAACAATTCAAAAAGGGTATTGCATTTGTCACACTACAACCATAATATTGGATGGGGAAGGGGATGAATGAGGTTTTGATGTGTCAAGGCTTTCGTTTGTTTAGAGAAGTGCGCGGCCTTTTTAAGCTCATCCGATAATTAACATTCTGACAGAATTGGGTATATGTAGAAATTGCGTTTCCTGGTGTCGATTACAACACAGAAATTCTACGTCTGTACAAATGTATTCCCTGATTTGGAGTTAATTAAGCGCGTCAAACAAAAAAACACATCACATGCACACTGCACATCAGGTGAGAGCTGATTATATGAGGATTTGCACACAAAAGTTTTGTCATAAAATTAACTCTCCAACTCGGAACCCCTATTATGTATCTTTTAAACGAGGTTATACCCTCTGTTGCATGTGCATTTAAAAATAGTTTACAAAACAGATTTTCCGCTGCAGTTCCCACGCCGAGAAGGCAATTTGTAGTTTTTTTTTTTTTTTATTTTAAAATCGCATAAATTCTTGGATTCGCTTCAGCAGGGCAGAGAACTATTATAGCTATTTGACTTTATGGTGGCATCATGGGAATTGTATTTTGTATATGGACAAAGGAAATAATTATTATTAAGTATAATGATCATTTTCGCAGGCGTGTCCGTGTTTTATTAGTTTTTAGTTTTTGCTTAGTTCTTTGTGATTTAGATTTTGAGAATAATATTCTTCAAAGCTGATGATTTTAGTTTCTTTTATATTATTTTATTGACTCTTTAGTTATCTATGGTTTTGTATTGGGTTGGTAGAAAGAATCCAATGTTTAATCAAACTTTAAATTATATTTTTATTATCTGAAGGCGTTTAAAATTAAATATCTATACTTAAAATATAATTTGTTTGATCCGCGAAAAAAGAAGAAAGTCATACATCAAAAAATTAAAACAAAAAATCCACAAATTAAAATAGTGTATACAGGGTGTACCTTCATGTGTCAATAATAAGGGTAAGGTTCTTGGGCATATTCTAAGAAGAAAATTTTATAGTGGGAAAGGTGTATCTCACCTCCCTGAAGCAATTAAGTGGTACTTTTGTGTTCGATATTCAATGCTCTTATTCATTTTTGAAATACTGAAAACCAAATTTAATTTTTTTAGTTTTTGAGAAATAAGAAAATAAGGAAATAGAAGATACTTTTCCCTAAAAATCAAGAAACAAGGGCTTGATTATGAATAATTCAAAGGTTTAATTATAAATAATTACGTTTTTTTTTTTGGACGACTTAAGTCATACATTACATGTTTTGCAAAATAGATTTTAGGAAAATAGTTCACCATAAATCGGGGTAACACCATTGAGAAAATAACACATACCTACATACTGACAGAAAATATATACAAAATTGGAAAGTTACAAAATTTAAGTAGGTTTGATATCATTATTTTTACTTGAGATAATGTTGGTACTACGTAGGTACCTACATTCAATGTTAAGTTATAACGGGTGATTTTTTAAGAGGTTTAGAACTTTAAAAAAAAAAAAACACAAAAAATTCGAAAAAATGAATGAAATATTTATTTGAATCGATAGTTTGAACCTTGCAATTTAATGTTTAAAGATAATTTCATGCAAATGTTGACCGCGGCTGCGTCTCAAGTAGCCCATCCGCTGAGTCCAATTTTGGCATACTCTTTCACACATATCGGCCGGTATCTCACGAATGAATGCATGGATGTTGGCTTCCAGTGCGTCAATCGAAGCGGGCTTGTCCCTATAGACATTAGCCTTGACATACCCCCACAAAAAATCAATCTAATGGTGTCAAATCGCACGATCTAGGCGGCCAATTGACCGGCCCGAAACGTGAAATTAACTGTTCACCAAACTCGCCTCGCAATTGCGCCATTGTTTCGCGTGCTGTGTGGCATGTGGCACCGTCTCGTTGAAACCACATATCATGCAAGTCAAGAACTTCCATTTCGGGCAAAAAAAAGTTTGTTATCATCGCTCGGTAGCGTTCACCATTGACAGTAACGCTGCGATTCGCATCATCTTTGAAGAAATATGGCCCAATAATGCCGCCGGCCCATAAACCGCACCAAACAGTGGCTTTTTCGGGATGCATTGGTAGCTGTTGCAATGCTTCTGGCTGATTTCACTTCAAATGCGGCAATTATGCTTATTTACGTACCCATTCAACCAAAAATGAGCCTCATCGCAAATGGAAGCAGCGCGCGATGAACATTTCGAACCGAGCACGAATTTTGATAGTAAAATTCAATAATTTGCAAGCGTTGTTCATTTGTAAGACGATCCATGGTTAAATTGCAAACCAAACTGAAGCTGTTTGACAGTGACACAAGGTACTAAACACACGTCTGCTGTCAAAACCAGTGTTGCCAAAACCAAACCAGCTAAAAAATCACCCTTTACATTCGTTACTAACTCCAGATTTTGTTCAAACCTGACATTACAATGATAGATAAGACGAAAAAAGTGAGTCCCGCAATTCTGTCTTTTTCTCTGTTTGGCTACGGCCTAAACAACTGGGTCATTTTTCTTTAAACGAAACGTCGATTGGTCATCCCCCCTACAGGCTTTTTTCATTTTTTTGTAGATTAAAAAATAGCGGGTCCTTTCTTACAATTTTTTTTTTCCAACTCTACAAAATCTTATTTTTCTCAAAATTGGATTTACAAATTTTCTTAAAAAATCAATGAATTATTTTTCGAAAAGGGTAGGTACCTTTTGGAGGAAAACTATATTTCATAAAATGGTGTAAAATGGTAGGTTCCACCCAAGGAACCATTTTTTTTTTAATTTTTAATTTTATTTAAAAAGTTATGACAGATTTTAGTTATGTGTTTTGTTGGCAGCACTTTCTTAAAAATCATTGTGTTCCAATATTTTCAAAAAAAATATTTTTTTTTCAAAACTTAATAACTTAATATGGCCAAAATGCCATGGTATTTTTTTTTTTTTTTTGAAACTTGGTACCAAACGGTTTTGATAGTTTTTCGTATGCAGAAGCTTCTTTAAAATATAAATATAATTTTGTACCAAAAATTCAACCAAAATTATATTTTAAATTTCTTAAAAATGTTTACTTTTATGCAAAAAACTACCTTTATAGTGACATCTTGTGGATTTGTATGAGAAGCTTTCAAAATAGTAACTTCAAAAATTAAAGATTTCTGAACTAAAAGCAAAACATGTACCGATCATTTCCGGCCATTTAAAAAAAAATGTTCATAAACGTAATTTTGGCTCCAACTTGAAAGATACTTTAAACGAAGTTGAACTCAATATTTTTGTTTGTATAATCGAATACACTGTGCTTGACAAAATAATTTATTTCTTTGATTATTAACTTTTCCCTTGAAGTAAGCGTTTTTAGTAACAAACGTACATTTTCATTTTTCTCCGAAACAACCTCAAAGAACTTAGCAGTTTTTCCCCTTGACACATCAAATGTTAAAAACCTTATAAGCTAAATTTTTATTTTTCTAAAAAATGGCTTTTAAATTCTTCTATGGAAAAAATTCTCAACTATTAAAAGCACCTTCCATAGATTTTAAATTTTGAATTTTCTCATATCTGTTAAACTGTGCTCAAAAACTTCCTAAAATTGCATATTTAAACTTTGAAAAAAGTATTTTCTTGATTTTAAAGAAATGCAATTAAATTTTTTTTTTTGAAAATTTCATTTCTCAAAATTGGGTTGTTAGACTGTTTTTTGAAATTTAATTTTTATTTGCATGTTATGACTGTGCCAAAAAAACTAAAATTTTAATTTTCATGATTGGTCTCCAAAATTTCGGGAAAGGATACAAAAATTTTAATCCTTCCAAAATTTAAGCTTTGCATATCAATATTTAGAGGTGGCAGAGCAGCAAGTAAGTTTGAAATACTAACGTCAAAGGTACAAAATTATCGTTAAAATTTTTTCCTAGTTTCTCGTATTAAAAGGAAATATTTTTACCGGATCGAAAATTAAAACCTTAAAGCTGTGGTTATATAGCTTTTTGCCTCATTATAATTTTTTTTGTTTTTCATGGAAAACGTATGGTAAAAAACATGGTATTCATGGAGAAAGTAAGATTGTTGCCCTTGATATTTCAAAAGCATTTGATAGAGTTTGGCATCAAGCTCTCTTATCGAAAATGCGTGCATTTGGTATCGATGAATCTCTTCTTCGCTGGATTAGAAACTACCTT